>CAAKHD010036166.1:83230-100352 GCA_901007705.1 Fistularia tabacaria | reverse complement strand
GCCTTTGGCACGTTTCCCAAGGGGGGGGGGAACCGGGGCCGGGGGGCGGCCCCCGCGGAGGGGGTGGGGGTGGGCAGGGGTCGGGGGTTTAGGGCAAGGGGTGGGGGTGGGGGTGGGCGCGTCACCCCCTGCCCACCCCCCACCCCAGCAGCAAAATGGTCAACGTTCATCGTCCCTCTCCTCAGTGAGCTAGTCCTCGTGAAAGTCCGGGTCCGGAGTCCACAACCGTTAATTCTGGTCTGAAATGTCCGTTAGATAGCTCTTTATAGTTTTTCTATTTTTATTACAAAACACACTCCAATCGTCCAACGCCAGCAAAACGAAAGACTAACCGTCTACATAAAGCGCGTCATGTAGATCAAAAAAACTGCAGGTGTCGCCGTGGCGACGCAGATGAAGTCATCAAAAATATAGATGTGAACGGCCTCTGTTTGACTTTTCTTTAAGCAAAGTGTTTCGGTAGTGTTGCCGTGGCGAGGGAAAGTCCTTCTGAACGTCAAAAAAAAATACTGAAGGAAACGGCATCATCTCCCATGGCTTGTAACACTCGCGTTTCTACTCTCGTCATTCAATCCTGCATTATTGTTTTCAAAAAAGACATTCAGTTGCACAGGGAAAAAAAAACAAAACAAAATCCAAAACAGAAAAAATAATAATAATAAGATCGAATGTTCGATCCAGAATACAATCTCTCCCAGTTGAAGAATTTTTTTTCTTAATTTTTTTTCTTTTTCTGTTTATGCAGAAGGATTTTTGCTGATTCAGGCTCTTCTGAATCCATCACAAATCATCCGTCTCCCGAGGGTGGGGGGCGCAAGGGGCCCCGACGACCCCTAGCTGTTGTCAGACTCGTCCTCAGCCTCGCGGAGCCAGGTGAAGAACGCAGTGACAGACTTGAGTGCCACACCCTTGCCCTGCTGCTCCGCCGGGTCTTTGCTGGACTCCCATTTGTAGAAGGCCTCCTCCTTGATCACGTCCTCGTCGTAGAGGGTGTCGAAGAACATCCGCAGCAGATCTGACGGGGGGGACGGGGGGAACCTTTACGTCAGCCGGCGTTGGCACGCGAATCGAGACACACAATTAAGAGCGTGGCGTTGAAAACACTCACTGGCCGGCTGCTCCATGTGCACCATCAGGGCCTGCAGGGCGTAGAGCGCCTGAAGCTCTTTCTGCTCGTCCCTCAGGTACTTCTGCAGCAGCTTCGCCCTCTGCCTGATCTGCTCGCCGTCCACCTTGTAGGGATTCTCACCTGCGGGGACGAGTGAGGGGAATTCATCACTCAGCGAGCCTCCGCAGGAGCTGGGAAACCCCCCCGTTTGATATTTACAGATTGGACCGGGAGGGGGAGGAGGTGACTTACAGATGACAGCAGACTGGCAGATGCAGGTCATCAGCGCTCTGACAAACACGTTCGCGGACGTCTGCTGCTCGTCCAGGTTGGCCTTCACAGGGACAGATTTCATTCTTGACATGCACAGCAAACACGGCGGCTCGATAGCCTCATTCGTTTCACCGACACAAATGAGCACAGGATTGACGATAAAATGCATTCGGGACGACGGACCTCCACCCAGTCGAAGATCCTCTGGTTGTCGGCCTTGTCCTGGATCAGCCTGTCCAGCTGCTTGGTGATCTCCGTGGAGCTCAGCTCCTTCTTTTTGCTCCTCTCCGACTCGTCACCCAGCGTGAACTCCACGCTCTGCTCCAGACCAGGGAGACAAGAGATGGCGGATGACCCCAGTTCAAACGCGTACAGTTCTGGATTTTTCCACACTCACTCCACATAGACGGACGGTTGCTTCTCTTTCTCCTCCTCACCTTCTCCGTCACAAACTTGTTGACATCCACATCCTCGGGGAGGAAGTCCTTCCACTCGAGCCCCGCCTCCCTCCACAGTGCGCCCGCCTTCTTATGGCTCTGGTTGTCGGGAAGACGAGACACGCACCAATCAGATGCAGGCACTGGCTCGCCGATTCAAGGGTACCGGTGAGACCGTAAACTGTGTGCTTTTCCGTGAAAAAGCGTTCGATGAGGTCAGGGTTACAAAAACACCAGCTGACGGAGAGGTCTACGGTCTTCTGGCCCGCCGCGTCACAGACGGGTTTCCAGGCCTCGCAGTAACATCAACACGTTGGCCAAATAAGTGCGCAGTTAGCTAAAGGTGGGGATCTTCACACGGCCAAGCAGCGCAGGGGGAAGATGACAACACGTCAATCCATCTGATGGTTATTGTTCCCGCCACGTTGCCCGTGTCGTCCTCCTCTGCTTCAGAATTGGTTCGTTTTTTTGAGTGTGGCGCTTAAGGCACACAGCGCTCCCTGCCACGGTACCTTACTGCTTGTGCCAATGCAAAACTGAAAAGTCCCCCAGTTAAAAGGAGGGTATGGGAGAACCAAATTCGCCCTGTTCTAAGAACTGCTCGAAAGCAGCTACTGTCTGCTTTATGAATGCAATAAGTCGGATCACAACGTAAATGGATATAAGAAGCTGGGTTGGAGTTTAGTGTATGTCGGCATAGTCTCACCATTCCTTTGCAGAGTAAAGTGAGAATGTGGACCAGCAGGGTTCCGGCAATGCCCAGAGGGATCAAAGGCTTGGTGATTTCCCTGGAGACAAGTTCAGTCATCCGTTAAATCAGTCGAGTGCAATCCACAAATCGTTTGCACCTTGTTTCCCCGTCACCGTTTTGAGCAGCGACGCGCCAAAGGTGGGGACTGACCTGAACAAGCTTCCCATGGGGATCCCGCCCTCGAGGAGCATGGGAGTGGTGAGCTCCGCCAGGTACGTCCAGATGTGGGGGATGTCTATCGCCATGTCTTCGGCCACCTCCAGGATTTCCTGAAGCCTGCGGAAGCACACACACCTCCAAGCTCACTCACGGGCACTTTGCTGCGAACCAACGATCGGATGAACTTCAATAACGTCTGAAATATCAACGTTTCACACAGAATCTTCCCCAAGGTGGTGAGGACATTACTCCCCCGTGCAAGGTTCTGGTGGCGGAGATGTGCTTCGCCACCTCACCAGGACAGCCTTGAGGTTGAGGGTGCAACTTAAAGGTCGCCGATCAGAATCCAGAGGACTGACCCTTTGTAGTACTGCTGCGTGGGGATGGTGCCGGTCTTGATGAGCTGGTGCAGCAGCAGGCCCAAGTGCTCCCGGGCGATGGTGCTGCGCTCCAGGGTCGACTCCAGCCCGACTCGGACGAACACGAAGAGCATCTGGGGGCAGTTCATCTCCTGCACGCACTGCAGAGCCTCCTGTTGGCAGGGACGCCGCGGAGAAAGGGTTCAGACCCTGAATCCACAAGCTAGCTTTCAGGGGTAAACAAATGCTGAAGCAGACCTTAATGTCGTTGATGTGGAGATACTCCTCGATGATAGCTGTGGACTTCTTCACCAGCTGCTCCTCGGTCAAGGCAGGTTTGGCGGGGGTCTGAGGAGGCGGGGGCGTGGCAGCCGCCTCCCGCTTCACTGCTCGAACACAAACGAGTGCGGGAAAACGGAATTAGCGTCTTTCCAAGCACAACGTGGTGCAACTCTTTGGACGTGTGGCCGGCTACCGTTCTCTTTGCTCCGGGCCCGCTCTCTGCTGCCGCGGTCCTTGTCGTCCGTCATGTTCACCACCCGGCGGACCGGATCCCCCGACCCGCGGTGCTCCCTCTCACGGCTGCGCTCCTCGTTCTCGCGGCTATAGCTGCGCTTGGTCACCTGCAGGCGGTTCCTGTCGCGGTCGTCGCGGCGGTCGAAGCCGCGCTCGGAGCGCTCGAAGCGATCGCCGCGCTCTCGACTCGAGCTGCTCCTGTGGGACGCAGATGAGGACCAGGCAGTTTGATGAGTAAAGTCTCCGAGGATATCAACAGCAACAAAATACAGTAAGACCTTGACTTACAAGTTGAATTCATTCCGTGAACAAGCTCGAATTTCAAATTCAATTTCCCCATTGAAATGAATTGAAACACCATTTATCTTTTCAAGCCCCTTGGTTTTGTTACGTCTTTCAAAATAAGATCAAATGTGCTACAAATACAAAAAAAACAACTAAATGTACAAAAATTAAAAATACATAAGAAACCAGAATGTAAAGAAATAAACTTGTTTTATTTAGTGTATTTACCTTGAAGATCGGATGAAGATACTGGTGGCGGTGAAGCATGGGGGAGGTTTTCATTTCGTGCTACATGGCTTAACTTACTCGCTGTACACTTAATGCTACAAGGTATGGCTAAATGTAACTTGCACACTTTGTTACACTTATCGCTAATCGTGATATAGCGACCGTGTGAACGCGGCTCCTCTCTTTTTAAAGTGGTCAAATCGGCCCCGACCGGCTTTGAATGACTCTTCCCGTGCCTCGTCTCCTGCACCAAATCAACGAAAACGTCTCCTGCCTTCTCACAGATGGGGGCTCTCACTCGCGGTTTCTCACCAACAGCAACTTCCGGTCTCCTCGTGTTCAGAATCGACAACAAGCTCACCCCACTCATGTCATGATTTTCGCTGGGCTGCTGAGCGGCGGGCAGCACATCCCACTGTTTACAAATGCCATTTAAGCCTCCACACGCTCGCTCCGAATTCAGATCTCGGCTTGTACCTTAAAAAACGGCCAAGCGGCAGCTTGTATCTCAGGAAATTGGCAAGTTGGCGCTCCTGTAAGTCAAGGTTCCACTGAATTTTAATGTCGGTTCTCACCTCTGGGGAACCCGTCTGTCGGCCTCCAGTGAAGCGCTCTGAGAGGACGCAGGCTGCTGCAAAGCTGAGAATCTGTTCAGAGTGCTGGTGGCCGGCCGACCTCCTGACTCCTGGCCTGGAATTGACATTAATGCCCAAAAAATGCTGTTCAGTTTCTGCCCCCGTGGGGATTTATTGCTGCATTCCTCCTCAACAGCAGGGGAACCTACCAGGCTCCGCGGGTTTGGTGCTGCTGCCGCCGCTGCTGCCCTTCCCCCAGCTGCCCCAGGTGCCTTTGCCCCCCGGGGCCAGCAGCTGAATGTTGAGGTCAAGTACAGGAGTCTGAAAAGCACATGTTGCAGTTCAAAAGCCACAGACTTCCAGCTTCTTGACCTAATCCTGAGGGTTGGGATGGTGTGAGCGCTGCCTTCCCGAGGAACCGCTCTCTCCTACCTTGGCGATTTTGCTGAGGAGCGAGGGGTCGATGGGCCGGTTCTTGGAGATGGGAACCGTGTTCCAGCCCTCGTCCTGCTGCGGAGCGCCGCGGCCCGGCTTGTGGGGCCCCCCGCGCCCGCCGGGCCCTCCTCCACCCATCCGGCTCCCTGGGCCACTGCTCGACTCCTTCTTGGAGATGAGGGCCTGCTGCACCTTCATCTGCTCCCTGTGCTCCTCCAGCTCGGCCTCCTTGTGAATCTGGTCGATGGTCTTGGGGCCCTGGTCGCCTCGCCTGGGCACCCAATTATTCTGGGATGGAGGACGGGGGGAGGAGACGCTTAGTGACTGAGTAGCCCAGCCGACAGCCCGCGTTGCGTAAAAACAACAAATAAAGTGTTATCGGGACTCCCTCATGGCTGGAAATGACTTTCCGGGACTTTCCAAGGACTATTTCGATGCATTCATCTCCGTGGACATGCTGAAGGCGGATTCTCCATCCACTGTGGCAACTGTAGACTCTTTGTGTTTGGCCCAATTATTTCATCAACAAATCAGAGGAACCCCTCGAGGTTAATATGAGGCAAGTCTCCCCAAAAGTGAACAAGTAACAGGTTTTTAAAATGGTGTTCCAGGATGCACACAAACCTGGTTTTAAGGCTTTATATCATTATTTGTTTACCCTGACGGCGCAAGGGAGAGCTAAAGCGATGAGGAAAAAGTTGCGAGAGGCTATTTTGGCGGATCTTGTCTTCGTGTTCGCCCCGACGAGGAAATACGGGACGTGTGTTTCGCTGTTAAACCGGGCCACCGTGCTGAGTGTGGCCTGTGAAAACACTGGAGACAGCAGGTTTGGAAGCCCCCGTGTGGGCGGAGCCGGTAGCCTAACTACAGGACTGCAGCATTCCTGCAGGGAAATAGGCTCGGGCAGAGCAACAGGCTTTACTTCGAAAATAAAATGGAGGGACTAAAACAAGCGGCGCAAAACGAAAAAGCTGGAAATAGAAAGAAGTGAAAGGCCGCCAGAGACGGGCGGAATTAATTCGCCGCCGGGAGACTCAGTCAATTTCGCGTCTAAGTATTTTTTGCGACGGCCTGAGATTTGCAGAGCGGTTGTTTTTAAAAGCTGCTTCCGATTAAAACACTCGGGGAAGATTTCTATCTGACAATCTTTCAGTGTGTGTGTGTCTCCAAAGCTGCAAATGACATCACCAGACAGTCTGACTATGTCCAAAAAAAAGAAAAAAAAAAGTGAAAAGGTCCCAACGGTAATGTTTCAGGTCCTGTTTTAAAGAAACAAACGTGCAGAGTTCCTGGGGAGAAAATGGCCACCGGTGAGAGCCGGAGATACACGCTTAGCGTAGGTGTTGTCTAAAATGTACATGCTATGCATATATAGTATGAACAGAGAAAAAGCATAAAAAAACATTAATTACTGTGTATTAAACGCAAGATTGTGATTTTTTTTTACCATGAAAGAACATTTGTTCGGTTGCCCCGGGCAACCGGCACCGGACCACTACCCCCCGTTTTATATGGCTGTGCTCAGCACTGCATGCAACCACTTCCCACAAACTATTCACACACGGCGGTGTGGTTTATGCATGTGTGTGTCCCGTTTCTAGGATTTACCCGTCGAAGGTCCAGCACGTCCTGCAGCATGAAGCGTATCCTGGAGGTGGTTTTCCTCTCCTTGATGATCTTCTCCATCTGAGTGAAGTACTGGTCCATACGAGGCTGTGGAGCATCACAACAGCTTTTGTTGAGCGCGCGTTGCCCCCAGTTGCTAAAATGCCGGCGGATCGCGTTGATTTTGTCTCTACCTTTGCACGCTCGAAGTCAAGGTCTTTGCCAATGGTGGACAGCAGCCTGCATAGGCACTCCAGGGACTCCTCGTCGTGATTCTTGAGCAGCTTCACAATGCAGTCGTGCATAATGACCTCGGTGAGCATCTTGAGCTTGAACAGCTCCCCGATGAATTTGATGTTACCCAGTGAGCGCCTCCTGGCCTTGTCTTTGGCCTCCTGCAGCTCCTCTTTGAGCCGCTGCTTCTCCTCCTCCTGTCAAAGGACATCACGTGGGAAGCGGGACACGGACGACATGTTAGCTTCAAACCAAAAACAAACAAAAAAAAAAAAACACACACTGCCTCCCCTCCAAACACAAACGAATCTTCCATGTGATGTATTTTAATGTGACGTACCACTGCCGCGGCCTCCATCTCCTTCTGCTTCTTCTCGAAGATCTCGTCGTCATCCTTATCCTTCTCGAACTCCTTCTGGCATCGGTTAAGTAGCAGCTTACGGAAATTCACAGTGGATCCCGGTTTATCTGTGGTTTGGACTTTAAGCTGAAAAGCAGATAAAAAAAAAGGATGAAGAGACTTCAGCAATAAGGAACACAGATATTGTTGAGGGTTTTGTTGTGCGAGAGGCTCCTCAGTTCCTCCATCCCATCACATAGACCAGTCGCCAGGACACGTGGCACTAATTCTAATTCCTCACCGGAGTCTGGTGGATGTTAGTCCAGGCTACCCGGAGTGACTGAACAATAAAAAAAAAATGTTGGGTTGAATTTGAATAATGCATGAAATACGACAACACTGAGACTCACCCGACTATTTCCCATATTCAAAAAAAAAAAGTGGTCCATTTTGAGTACCTTCTTAAAAACACACACACAAAAAACGTCTTCGGTTTGACTCGTCTCGGGACTGTCTTGTCCGTTCAGCGGCCGCTCGCCATCATTTCCTTCAGCTCGCCCTGCTGGCAGAAGCTCTCTGAATCCCGACGCAGCGGCATAAACAAACAATTTCCTTTGTCAAATGACCGGGTTTTAGTAGCCTTCGGTGAGGGAAACCAACTCGCATTTTATCAAGCGTTCCAGTTGGGTTCGCTGCAAATATCCGCGGTAAAGCTCGCGGCGCAAAGACAGGACAGGGTTCTGATCAGGGTCCCTCTGGGACCCCTGCAGGGATATCCAGGGTTTCCAGCGCTCACCTCGTTTCGAGGCATTGCTTGAGCTCCATTTATCTTTCATTGACCCTCCAAAAAAACAACAACTGAACGATTTGGAAACAGTTGACTTTCCCCCCAAAAAGTAAATAAATAAATCATAAATAAATCATATAAATGCTTGTTGAGGGACGATTAGGTGGCACGTTCATTTGGGGATAGAAAAATACCATCTAAAGTTCTGGCTGAATGAAGCGACAGGTCGGTGCCAAAAAAACCCTTGAAAGTTTAGATTAAGCTGATTGTGGCGTTCCGCACACAACAGCTTATTATTATTCACTTTCCTCAGCAGACAGGAAATAAGGTCCTTCCTGTACACTTGAATCGAGAAGTTTTTTTTCTTTTTTTTTTTTTTAAACCATCACACAAGTTTAACGTCGAATGCTCCCGAAGACATGCAGGCCGGGGGGGACATTTCTTAACGGCAATGATTCATGAACGTCCCCGGCTGGCTGCTTCACAAACAATGGGATTGCGATCTGCTCCTCGACAAGAGGGCTTTCAGAGTCCATTGAAAACCTATTGTTTCCCTTGATGCCTCTGCTGGAGCTACTGGATTGCATTCTGAAGAAAAAGGAGAAAATCTATCAATAAACGTATTTGTTTATAGATATATTTTTTAAATTTATTCTCATATATCGATATATTTATATTTTTATTTTGGGTTTGGATAGTCTGGGATTGACTTGTAGTCGTAAAAAGACTCATGGCGGGTGAAACTCGTGTTATATTCGACTGACCGACGTGGGGGACTCACTCCAGAAGTGTGTGTGTCTGTTCGTGTGCGTGTGTGTGTGTGTGTGTGTGTGTGTGTGTGTGTGTGTGTGTGTATGACTCTATCGTGAGTCTGGAGTTGAATTGAAGCAGGTGCTGCTGGAGAAGCTCAGTTTTTAAAAATGAGAACTTAGCTGCATAGCCAAAAATAGCTATATGACGGAGAAATTGATAAGTCCTGTATTTTCGGGCGCCCGGTTTCTCCACAGCTCTGCATACTGGAATGTTTGGGTCGGGTTTTTTGTAGGCCAGATTCCGACTGTACTGGATCTGCTTCAAGAGAGAACCCCTTCGAACTTTTCCGAATGACAAACAAATTTTTATTCACCTCAGGGGCGTGCAATGGAAATAAAATTGAGTCCTACAGCAACAAACAGTTGTTATGGTTTGGCAACAAACCATCGATCAAACCATAGGTCACGGCAAAAAAACATAGGTCACGATAAATTATAACGAACTTCTTACTTCCATGGTGTTTTAAAGGCACCGATGAGGATCTGAAGAATTGAGTGATCATATTTTTTTAAAAAAACTGTTGCTGACAATCCGTGAAAAAAGTTTGGGCTCATGTGGATCGCTTGTTTTCCAGCTCAGGAGTTGAAATGCTTTCGCTGATGTGGGAAATACTCAAGTTTAGGCTCCACGAACAAAAAAAAAAAAAAAAAAAAAAAAAGGCAACTGCGGGTCCAAATACAACTGCTTCCTCGTGTGCTTTGCACGGAGGATATATAAGCGTACATGGTCAAAATGAGATTTGACCAAACCGTATTTGGGTCAGGCAGAAGGGAAGCAGGATGTTCCGAGCGTATCTCTGAGTATTCACAGAACTCAGCTGATAATAGGGGCGATTCTTTCTTTCTCGCGCAGGACTTTGTTTTGTCTCACCCCGCTGGAATGCGGGGCGATCGCAGCCCGCTGATGGGTGCGAGCGAAACGGGCTGGGTGGTTTTAGATTATTAAGGAAAAAAAAAAAAAAAGACTCGAACTTACAGACATCCGGTCTGTATTCATGTAGCAGCTTTTTTATTATTTTAATGTTTAGCCGCATTGACCTTCATCCCCGCAGGAAGATCATTTGTGGGGCGAGGCTGATCTCCGCTGCAGTCAGATGGAGACACCTGGGGGCCAGGCCCTTCAGCCAGACCGGGGGTCGGTGACCTTAAACGCTCAAAGAGCCATTTGGACCCATTTCCCACGGAAAAGAAAACACAAGGAGCCGCGAAACCCTTTTGACATTTAAAATGAAGATAACGCCATGTCTTATTATACCTTTGCGCTATGTATAAAAGAAAAAACTGTGTGTTGCATTTACTAAACCTATGAATTGCTTCAGAGACAACAAAATTCTATTTGTGCATGCCAGAAAAACATTTTTGAACAAAAAAAACAAACAAACGAAAGAAGCGACTCAGCTGAATGTTACTTTCAAATAAAACACTCAGCGTCTATTGGGAGTCCTCCTCGTATCGAAAAAATAAAACACAACTGCGGCAAACCAAAAATGCCGTCTGCCGTCATCCTTTTATCAAGGGCGTGCAGTCAGTTGTCAACCCGAAATAATAAAAGGGACAATTCAAATGTTTATTAAATCTGGTTAATGTGATTATTGCTCCTGAACGTGCAGAGCACAGGGTCTGCTGTCAAGGCTGGGAAAGATTGCGTGTCCGGCAGCTGCCACACAGCTGCGGTTGTGGCATGAATATTTTTTAAACTTTGAAATTAAAACACGTTTTGTTTTAAAGTTGCGAGATTAGCATAATATTCAAATTTAATGTGATGTTTTAAAAACCAATAAGATTGAACAAAATTCCTAAGAAAAAAAAAGGAACAATCCAAAGCTGCTGCACAGCGATAAAAGATACATTTTGCCACTTTGTTGCTAAAAAAAGAAGAAAAAAGATGCCGACATAAATTCACCGCAACTGACGAAAATCAAGCCAGTGAAATAAAGCGCCACTTACCCCCATAAGGCAGCGGCACATGTTGGCATAGGCCACGGAGAAGTTTGGCTCAGAGATGGCCTTCTCAAAGGTGAGGTCGATGACGCCTTTCAATCTCTCCTCAGTGTCAATAGTCAGTTCCGTCACCTGTTTCATCAGTTGCTGAAACTTTTGCGGGGTCAGCTTGTTGAGGATGCTGCGGACTTGCTTGAACAGCTCCTGGGTCTTGAGGTTCTCTGGATCGTTGTCCGTGGGTTCTTCTACACGAGAGCGTACCACCACCTTCTTCGCCGAGGGCTTCCACGCGTTCTCCGCCTTGTTGAGCTGCACGTCGTCGGTGAGCGACATGCTGGTTATGATCTTCCGGGGCTCCTTCCTCTGGATCTGCTGGGAGCGACGCGGGCCGCCGACGCCCATGCCCATACCTGGAGGCTGAGAAGGGAAGGGGAGGCGGGGTTAAAGCGCAGGATTGGAAAACGCAGCACGCCGAGTCCGATCCCATTTAAAACATCATCTGAAAACCTACCGGTCCTCTGCTTCCACTTCCCATGCCTGGCCTGCCGAGGTTGGCGAAGGAAGGCGTGAAATCAGGGCCGCAGTTCATCCCCGGTAGCCGACTTGGATCCAGCTGACGTAGCGGGGTCTTGTTAGCCTGAGCGGAGGAGAGCGTAAGTAAGAACGGCGGAACGAACTCCAGAAACCCTTTTTTTTTTTTGCTTTGCCTGACAATACTGGCAGGTTCCTGGTGTACATGTTTTCATGCAACTACGGTATAAAAGACCTGTTAGCCACCAATAACCGATGTGCTTGAGGACTGTGATTGAGGACATAATATAACATTCATTCATTCATTCTCTATTCTGCTTGTGCACTCAGAGTTGCAGGGGGGGCTGGAGGCCATCCCAGCTCTCAGGGGGGCGAGAGGCGGGGTTCAACCCTGGATCGGTCACCTGTCAATCACAGAGCCACACATAGAGACCCACAACCATTCAGTCCCTCAGTCACATATCTGGCCAATTCTCGGGTTTCCGATGATCCTCCTGCATGTTTCTGGACTTTGGGAGGAACCCGGAGACTCTGGGAGAACTTGAGAGAGTCGACACAGAAAGATCCCCCGTCGCAATACTCTTCTTTGTGAGGCGGGAGCGCTAACTACTTCGCCACCGTGGTGCATGATATATTCACGTGGAATATAAAAACAAAACATGAATAGCTCTTGTTTAAAGAAACAGTGTTTGGCCGTTACTGCGGGGTCACCTTGTCTAGGACAACATCGCTGATGGCTGGCAGACCCTCTGGCTTGTTCATGCTGGCCGAGATGAACTGGAAGCCCAGGAGGAACTCCCTGTCGTACTTTTTCTTCTCCTCCGGGTTAATGGGCTTCCATTGTTCTGCCGGGGGGGGGGGTAGAAATCACAATGAACTTCACTCACTCCATGTCAACATTCAAACTGCCAACTTGTCAATGTTTCTCTCGAGATCCTGAGTCGGAGTCGCGCTTACGATCTGGTGTGGCCAAAAGTAATAACAGAGTGGGAAATAACATGCAAGGCTCTGTCAAGAAAAACTCTTGCAGGTTAAGAGTTTTGTTTGAAGTAATGTTCTAATTCGAATCACAGAATATGACCTTGGATCAAATCCCACATTAAAAACCTGTGAACAATGTGCAGCTTTTCCTGTGAGGCAGTGAACGCAACAGAGGTTCAAGGACACGCACCCTCCTTGTACTGGTACTTCTTGTTGGCGGCCGTGGGCTCGGGGGCGTCCGGCTGGATGTTCTCCGCATCCAGCTTGTCCTCCTTGTCCTCCCACGTCAAGTCCGCCTCCTCCGGAGCAGCGGGCGGAGCAGCGGTGGGCTGGGTTTCCGCTGCCGGGGCCAAGGCCAGCTCGGGCTCAGGCGGGGCAACGATCTGCTCCTGGGTCACAGATGAGAGGGAGAGGTAGAAGTTGAGCAACTCCGATCTGGAAGCTGAGCTTGATTTGTGTCTGCCTGTTGAATGTCTTACCGGGCTGCCGTGAATGTTACTATGTTACACCCTGTGTCCAGGAGCTAATTGTCGCCTGACTGGTGTCAAAATGAGGAAATGTAAGAGAAGTACAGTCGAACCTCGGCTTACAAACTGAATTCCTTCTTGTTGGAAAAACAAATCAATTTTTCCCATTGAAATCAATACAAGTCCCATCGATCAGTTGTTCGGCCCCAAAAAACGTTGCACTCTATCGAAACCTTTTAATTTTTTTTCGTGGGGGCAAAAATACAGAAAGGAATTAAAAATAACCTCAATTATGACTGTGTTTCTCTTTCTGCCAGCACTTTTACTCTACCTTCTCGCAAAAGGGGCCCTCGCTAACGCTACCTCCAGCAAGCCGTCTTTCATTCATCCAAACTAACAATCACTTTTCTACTTCTTCTAAGACTTGAGATCTTTGCTTCGTTAATGTAGTCGCCCCTTTTGCAACATCAGCTGTCTTAAGTGCTTCCTTGTTCTGCAGGATTGTACAGATGGTTGAATCAGCCATGTCCTACGCTTGGCGATTTCTGTGACACCAACGCCGCTCTCACATTTAGCTTTGAATTCCTTTTTCAGATTGACTGTAATTCTGAACATCTTCTTAACACTGCTATCACTCGCACTTTTAACTGTTTTGGGAGCCTTTGGGAGTCATTACGAGGGCTAGCTTACTGAAAAATAGCACAAAAAAGGGTTATAACAGGTGAACACAATGATGGTTGATGTAAACAACATGGATTGCCACACGGCTGCCACGAAGCTACAACGCCACAACACCGAAAGCCCGCGAGTTTGTTTGTTCGTGAGTTTGTGCACCGAGGCTTGTTCGCAGCTTGAAAACTATGTGCAGAGGACAATTTGTTCGTGATTTTGGAGGTTCATAAGCCTATGTTCCACTGCATATAATTTGATGAACACACGCACACAAACCTCTTTGAAGGCATCCAGGAGATCTCCCACCGCCTCCTTTTTGTTCAGATCCTTCATCTTCCTCTTCTTCTTTGGCACGGACACAGCAGCTGCAGAGAGGGGGATTTATTGCGCAAAAACACATGGACAGATATTTTGAAGAATAGAGCTTTCATATAGATGAACGTTATATGACATGGGAAATTATCATGAGAGAGATTTTCCCCGTTTGGCAAATGGACAAGTAGGACACACACACACTCACATAGACACACACACAAAGGCGGCGCCTGACCTTGCATAGGAGTTTCTACAGGGGAAGGGGTGGCAGTCTGGGGAGGGGTGGGTATGGAATCCGGTGTGACATCGCCCGCGGGCTCCTCCTCTGCCGGAGAGGGCGCCTCCTCCTTGGCATCGGCCTGGGACGCCGGTGTTTCCTCTTCTGTGTCCGGGACGACGGCGGGACCCTCTTCCTCGACATCAGGCTCGGCGGGCACGACGTCGACAGCCGGCTCGACAGGGTCCTCAGGGGCGATGGGGTCTTCTGGGCCGACGGGGTCCTCTGAGGCGACGGGGTCCTTCGGGGCGACGGGGTCGGACTCTGGCTGGTCAACGGGCACCGGCTCAGCCTCGACTTCGGGTGTCGGCGCCTCCACGGGGACGTCCACGGGGGCCTCAGCGTCAAGCTGCGGAACCACTTCGGGCTCGGCGATGGGGCTGTCGTCGTGCCCCTCCGCGCTGACAGAATGGGCCTCGGGGTCCTGTGGGGCCGGGAGCGGCAGGCCGTTTGGAAGGCACAGCTCCTCGGGCTGCGCTATTGGAGACTCGAGGGCAGCCTCGGGCTCGCCGGGGGGTAAACTGACAGACTCCTGCTCTTCCTCCGCGACGCCGTTCGAGGTGGAGGAAGGAGCGGGGGAAACGTCCAAGGGACCGGTGGCGGCGGCGACGACGACCTCGTCCGGTTCCATCTCCTCCGTCACCTCCTCCTCCCTGAGCTCCGCCGCCGTCTCTGGTTTCTCCTGCGACGCGGCAGAGGGCACGGGGTCGGGGAGGGGCGCGGGGTAAGCGGGCACCTCGGGCGACAACTGGGGGGCCGGAGAGGGTTCCCGGGGAGGCGGAGGGGCATCCATTACATCCGCGACGGGAACGCTTGAAGCGGGAGTGGAAGTTGTGTCAGGGGGGGTGTCGTCTGCTTCTGGACGTAGAGGCGGTGCAGCGGGCTTAGTGTTCATGTCAGGAGGAGCAGCCTCTGCGGGGACAGGGTCATCCTTGGGGATCTCGGGGGTCTTTGACTGAGGAGGTGGCGACGATTTCGTTTTGTCATCTGGAAGGTTGGACAGGAAAAATGTTTTCTCAACCTTTATTCAAAACTTTTTCATGAAGTCTTGTGCAACACACACTAACAGAGACATTTCTAACAGAGATGCTTCAGACGTTCCTTTGTGCCCATGCATTGATATATGTGTGTATATTTCTATTCTGTTTTTTTTTTTTTTTTTCCTAATGTTGCTGCTGCAACACCCGAATTTCCCCTATGGGGATCAATAAAGTATGATCCTTATCCTCCTCCTTGTGCTCACTTGAACGCTCCTTTTATTATGCAACGTTTGTTTTATGACTGAAGGCGCTTTGGAGAAGTGTTAGCTCTCGGCCACCTTGTCACAAGTTTTTCTTTATGTATTTCTTTTCCGGCGTCGAGTCGGGTCCGATGTTTGTTTTCGGCCACTGCAGGAGCTTCCTGTCCTCGGGACTTTCACGGCCGAGAGATCTTAATCTTTATCGGTCTGACTGAGACCCGGTGAAAAAAAAACAAAAAAATGGTAAATCCCTTTATCTGACTCGACAGGTTGCCATTTCGAAAACCATCCACAGACACAGTTTGACGTGTACACATGTAAACAACTAATTCACCAAACATGAGGTCACGCAGCCACCTCGTCTTGTGTGTTCTCTTTCTACTTTAGTTTGGTCTCAACGGTGAACGGCAGAGGAGGATTTAAATTATTTACAGGACAGAGGAGGAGGACGACGACGACTCGCCACGACTGCACTTCGATCCTTGAGGGTGTGAATTCAAGGTGTGCGTGTCTCACCTGGTCTGGCCGGCGCCGGCGCAACTGCAGCTGGGACGCTCTCACCGTTGGCCTGGACCGCTGCCGGGCTCTCCGATCCAGATATGGCTGACTGGGGACACACGTTAGGGTTTGGAGAAATCAGCGGGGAAACCTGGCAACGTGTTCGAATGCCGGTCACAGGTCAGTTTTGGCTCGGACGTGTTGAAATGTAAGAAACGAGGAGCGGGAGTCTGCGGCATTCCCCGCTACAAGTGCAAATACCTACGATAAATGCAAATATTGCTGTAATGCTGACTTTCAGGTTGTTGTTTTTTTTTAACGAGCTTAGAGAAAAACAAAAAACTGAAAGCATCCAACAATGGTCTTTAACACCTTGGGGTTACAACGCTCTTTACAGAGGTTACAGAGCTGCCATGCAAGGTGCTAATCAGGCCATCAGGAGCACCTTGGAGGGGGGTGGGGCTGTCAGTGTCTTGCCTGAGGAGCGAACCGCCGATCGGCGCCCACCCCACCAGCTGAGCCACTGCCCCGGTCTACAACCGCTCGGCTGACTCGAACAAAAAGCAGCTGTAAAGCCGTTCGCCTCGGCGCCATCAGTGATATCTGCAACCTTCATGGGGTTTCCAGGTGATGCGAAGTGTGTGAGGAGGTGTGTGCGGGTGTGTGAGTGGTGTGTCTAGGCTTACCTGTGGCGGCGTGGGTGTCGAGCCGCTACGGCCCCCTGACATAATTTCTTCTGTGATGTCTCGGCCACCTTGGTTGGGGTCTCTTATTCTGATCTGCGACGGGAGGCAGGAGAGAGTGATGAGGAGGCGATGGTTGCAGCTGTGCACAAAAACCAACTGCCGTGCGAATTTCATAAACTTAAAATCCACGACTCGGTTGGGCTACAGCTCGAAGGAAGAAGAAAAAAAAAAAAAGAAGCAGGGAGGAGGAGAGAAGCAACCGTTGCAGGGTGAGGACGAACCTCCGCATACGCCCTCTTGGTATGACTCGCTCAGCCGCCTCTCATTCAACGCCAGCTACATTTCTCGCATTCTGTATCTCCGCGGAGGCGCAGCAAACCCCCAACTCCCCAAATCACCTCCGCCGCCGAGTCACCTGGCAGAGCGCTCCCATTTAATGTAAATCCACTGAACCTAGTTAGAATTGAATTGCCACGGGGCGGGGGGGGGGAGAAAAAAAAAAAGGCCCTGGGTGGTTGTGAAAATGTCTGACTCCCAGGACAAATAGCTTTCCTGTATACCCGCACAACACTCTGCTGCTGGGGGGGGGGGAAGGAAAGAAAGGGAAGGA
>CAAKHD010036166.1:64073-74668 GCA_901007705.1 Fistularia tabacaria | reverse complement strand
CACTCACACCGCACAAGAATGGCAATTCTGGACGCCTCGTGAACCTCCAGCTCCTCCACGCACACACACACACACACGCACACACACACACACACACACACACACACACACACACACACGCACACGCGCACACGCACACACGCACACACGCACACACACCTACCTCTGCAAGCCTCATCTGTGCAAGGTTTTCAAATCTCACCCTGTCTTTTTCTTTTTAATGCACTGTTAAACAGAAGGGGAGGCCCTGCAGGTAGGCCTCTGGATCATGACACAGCAGTCCTTTTTCCTCAGCCCATACATACCTTGCTGTTACTAGCTGAACGTCGAGGATATCTAATATATATTTGAATATATCTAGAAAACTTACACCAAACGGAATTGTTCAAAAGAAAAAAAAAAAAATCTATGGGTTCACGGAACCGTTTCTTGCTAAGTGTAAACAAGACTTTCAGTTCTCCGTTGCTACTAAACGGCTGTGTCAGGGGCCAAAAAACTGCCGTTCGCAACCCACTTTGGAACTCACAATCTCCATGTCGGAAGCCGGGGAAGGACAGGGGGTAAAAAAGCTCCTCAGAGTGAAGAGGCCTCTCTTTCAGGCCAGCCGGCGGTAGCAGGCTCTGGCTCTGCCCCCCCCCCCCCACCTCTGCATGCATTAGTCGAACTCACATTACTGAGTCTGCATTGTTGACCAGGAGCAGCGCGGCCTAAATATAGTCAAAAACCCACACCGGCTGGGCAAATAAGCCCGTTGGAGGGAGGGAAGACTAAAAGAGAGGAGGACGGGGAGAGATAGAAGGAGACAGAGAGAGAGAGAGAGAGAGAGAGATAGAGAGAGAGAGAGAGACAGAGAGAGAGAGAGAGAGAGAGAGAGAGAGAGAGAGAGTGGGGGAGCATGCTCGCAACCAGAGAGTCAAAAGAAAGAATGTGACTTTTCTTGGACGGCGTCCCAATACTGTTACCAAGTGTCATCTTAATATATGAGCCGTAAAGTACATCTGGGGGGGCAAAAGGGAACACCACTCCGGATGACACCTACCCTGAGAGTCCTCCTGCTCCTGAGACCCACGGTTCCCCATGCTGAGTGCACGCCGAATGCTAAAACTTGGCTTGGACAGCGAAAAGGAGAGGGGTTTTTTATCCAAAACCCCCCTCTCTCACCTCTATCCTGTCCTCCCTACAGGTGCCCTCTCAGAAGGACTTCTTTTTAATGGTCAGCCCTCCCCTCTTTCCAGCGTGTCTCTGCTTCACTCCTCCCTCTGACCTCCAAACATTTCAGTTTTTTTTTCCTTTCTTTTTTTTCCCCTCACCTCCCTCTTTCCCTCCCTCCCTCAGGAGTACGAGCCAGACTGCTAAGTGGGCGTTCGGACCACTGCGTTAAAACAACATTAAAAAAAGGTGGAGGGAGGGCGCTTCGCCCTATCAGGTGAGGTGGCGTTGCGCCGCGGCCGGATTCTGTTTGTACCCTCGTGTTTGACGAGTGCCCTGATAAGTGCTGGCGGCGTCCGACACAAACGTTTGACCAATTACCAGCTGGCAGCTCAATCATTTGCTCATCCTCTGGGAGTCACGCTGACGGTCAGGACGAAAGCCTCCGGACCTCGACAGCAGTGGTTCTTTGGGAATTCGCGCAGAATCGCTGGCACGTTGGAGCTAGGTTTTTTTTAATCTTTTTTTTTTTTTTAATACGCTAACACCCTGGAGTTCCACAAACGCAATGGAGTGAGAACGAGTAAACACACTGTGAGGGAGAGGCCGTCTCCAAGCAACATTGTGTGTGTTCTCTCTTTGTGCACATTGCAGAAGTTCGTGTGAGAAAGCATTGGCAGCTGACAAATCACAAAAATGATTAATTGACCTTTGCCTGATGGGAGCGGGAGGGGCGGGGAGTATTTACAGTGAGCATGATAACATTCGAGGAATACAGCGTAGTTATTCATAGATATGAAAACACCAGCAATTTCAAATTCACATCTTTGGAATCCCTCGGGGAGAAGTTCCAGAAGATATGAGTCGAGTTTCGCAGCCCGTCTAAAGATGATGGCTAACGCGATGCTTCGCTAGCTTTTGGCAATCGCCGAACTATGACGTTTTTGTAATTGTGCTTCTGCATATTCTGATTAAATTACCGAAATGTGATTGAAGTGTGGGTTTCCATCTTTGATTGAAAAGGGGTTCAAAAGCACATTGCATACTCCTTTTCGGATTTCATGCCGTTTTCTTATGCTTCTGTGACGGTTTTGATTTGCAGTTGCAGTAGTTTGGTTCACCGTGGAGCACTCCTATTGCTTCTGTCAGCAACCACATCCTGCACCGTGCTAAAGGTGTGAGATGCTTTACATCGGGATGGAATTCCTCTCCCCTCTCCGTATTTCTCTTCCGGTCATTTTTATACAACTCAGGTTGGCTTTTTCATCAGCCCCGAACACGCTTTGTTCAGGTACCTAATAGTTCAACTTTTAAACTTAATTTAATTTTGTTACCGGTAAGTTTGCAATCTTGTCGAAGACCATAATTATGCATGTTGGTAAATCTGTGTCTTTGGCTACTTTAGATATGAAATCCACAGGTTACGCGCTGAAAATGACAGTCAACGTGGTACATCTAATACTCTGATAAAAAAAAATACTTTGAATAAAAGATGAACATCAGGGCTCAATCAAACATTATTTGGCTAATTTCAGGTAATTATTAATGTATCGGTGCCTAGTGAAGAAATCACAATGAAGATATCACTTTCCAACTGTACACTATTCTATCCTGTCACGGGATCCATAAAGTCTATCTGATCTTAAAGGACTTGATGTTATGCAGTCTGACTCAATGATTACTTGGGTTTCACACTGAAATAATGATGTCATAAATCTTACATATGCCTTTAGAATACTCAGCTAATAAAATGGACTGTCCAGCAGTTAAAAATCTGTATCTGAAGACATTATTACTATATGGTCCTGCTCATGAATGCTATCAGATAATCCTTTTTGGGGGGGGGATGAGATCATGTGGCCAAGCGTGTGGATGCTTACTGCTGATGAGCTACAATTTCAACAAAGACACCAGCATTGCTCAGATGCCTGCTCGCGGGGGGTCAGCAAGTTTGTTTACGGTGGGTGCCATCGGTCGCTTGTGTTGTACAGACACTTGGCGGCCTCCAGAGGGCGCAAGCCCCACACGGAATCAAAGAGCAGAATCACTCACTGTTGCGCCGCTGACAGGAAGTGGATGGGAGATCACGCAGATTTTTGAAAAACAGCATCACCGGCATTAATAACAAAATGGGCCTTATAAAATCCATGCGTGTCAGCTAGTTTCAGATTTATTATCTTAATGTGGGGGGAAAAAATACTGCTATTGCATTAGGTGCAGATTTACACTGTTGTTCTTGTTGTTTTTCATGTCCAGACATTTTCCAGAGTGTAGCCCCACCCATACTGACAACATGTCTTGTAGCTGTATTTCATTATAGTCATGTGGCTTACATTGTTTGGGGGGGGGGGGTAAAAAATCTGCTCATTTCTCCCCGAGTGTCTGCTGAATTCCACTGCAGCAGTGAAGAGACGAGTGAGACTTGTTTTGAGGGCCAGGCGCAAAACATGTTAGTGCGTGATTAAAGGTAGGAATATGTGTTGCCTGCTAAGTGACAAAACCTTTTGGTATGATAATCTTGTGCGGTGATGTCATCACTTTGGTTCATTGCAGGAAGAATTGAATTGAAACCGATAGGCGAGGACTATTCGGGGGAAAAAAGGCTCTCGCACAGACCCGTGGGCGTAGGGCTCGCGAACAAATGGACAGAAGAGCAACACTTCAAGGTAAAAATATGATTGACTCAAGTGCTTTGAGTTTGTAACTACGAATGTTGCTACCACGACCCACCATACTTCCTGCAGCCTCTGGAATAATAGTCCCTCCACTATTATGACACCTGTTTGACAACGTGTTTGCACCCTGACGCATTTTATGGTTCCATCGGCGTTGAAATGTACAAAACCTTTCAGGGTCACCATGTTTTCTTTCTTTGTTTTTTTACAAATCAAAGGAAGCCCAAGCAGTTTGTGTGTCTCAAAGTGCATGGCTAAGGCGAGGCCCCAGGTAGAGCCTCTTACCGTAAGTACCATATTCAGCGGGGCTGGTGCCGGGGTAGAAGCCTGGGGTCCCCGTCGGTACAGGGTATTGCTGGGGCGTGGCCATGTAGGTTGTGGAGCGGTACTGAGGAAACACACAGGGGATAACGATAAGACAGGGCGTGGAGGAAACAAAAGGCCCGGTAACGACAGCACATACAAGCAGAATACCAAAACAAATATTGACATCCCCTGACTGATTTCCAATGTGACAGTCGGTAATTACCAACAGATACAGGCCTGCATCTGAAGATACATGTTCATAAAATGATTTAGCCAGACCTTAGAGGCTGGTGCGGTATTTAGAGACGCAACGTAGACTAAATAAAAGAGTTAAATGAGTTAAAGGTCACTCCAAACTCCCTTTTTTTTCCTGTCATTGAATTTATCACAGAATGGCATTACAGTGTATTGAATAAACAGTGGGATTTATCTTTAAATTAGGCTTTTGGAAAAGTTCGGCTTTTCAGATATCACCCCCAGCCCCCACCGGTAATCAGAAACATGGGTCCAGAAATTTTAAGCATTTCAACAGAGGACTGAATTACAAGGAAATGAAGTGAGTAACTTCAGTGGGAACACTGCTGGCCTCCGACTGCACCCATTTCAGAATGGAAAAACCTTTTTGGGAAAAATGTAATTTTCACTTTCATTTTAAGACAGACACACACGTACACACACACGTACACGCACAAATGCACAAAACTCACATTTGACAGACTTAGATATGCATCTTCGAGACCAATTTGAATCTTGATATTTGCCCTGACAAGCCATGGTCACATACTTTTATATATCGAGTTTAATTATTATATTTCGTGATTTCGAAGTCACTTTAAAAACCACATATCTAAATATGTGTCTTCGAGACCAATTCTGATCTTGATATTTTCCCTTTGAGGCCAATTCCGACATTGACATTTGCTTTAGCAAGCCAAGGTCACATACTTTTATATTTCGAGTTTAATTATTATAATTTGACCCCCCCCGGCTGTGTGACTACAGTTTGATTAAACACTGCCAGAAACACTAGATGTGGCTTGAATGAACTTCCCAATTGTGTGCTGACATTTGCAGATTGTCTCTTGCTATGGCTAATGCCTGTGACAAAACATAGCAAAACCAGCCTTCGTTCCGTGGTTAGTAAATTCCTATTCTGTTTGGCAACATGTACCAAGACAAGCTCGAGCCCCCTACCTGTCCTTGTATGAAGTAGGCGGGTCCCTGGGGTGAGCTTGGGAAGGGCAGCTGTTGCCCCGGGATCATCATCATCTGGGATCCGGGGCCCGGCTGGTAGACATGGGCGGACGTCACAGGTCGAGGTGTGCTGCTGGGTGGGACTCCCCGAGGCCCGCTGCTGGGAGGCAGACTGGCCCTATTGGTGTAGTAGGGCTGGAGGAGGTGTGTGTGTGTGTGTGTGGGGGGGACAAAAAAAAAAGGGTGAAAAAGGGAAGGCGAGAGGGCAGTGACAGGCAAAAGAAAAGGTAACAACGGTGGGCAAAGAGGACAGAGAACACGGGAAGGGGGGGTTGAGCCAAGAAAATATGAAAAACAGAAAGGGATAGAAATAAGGGAAAAAAAAGGCAGACAAATTAGGGATTCTTTGTTACCTTTCGGAAAACTGTCACATAAAAACTATCTGCCATGCCTGCATGTGATTTTATCGCCTGGACCCCGTGGTGCTAAACTTGTCCTGCCCAAAGGCTAAGTTCAAAGTTTGTCCATGAATCCGTGGTTGGATCCACACGAGGAACATATTGGCTGCCGGGAGAGAGGGCAGCCCATGCTCCTTCATTCAGAGCCGCCTCATTGACATTCTGCTGCTGGCCTGGGAGCTAACTGCCGTGGCCAGCGAGATCACACCAAGCCAACAAAGCCCGACACAGCCAAATATTAGACACACATATGCACTCGGCGGGAAGGTGAGAAAAGGGGGAAGGGGGACGGGGAAGAAGAGGAAATTGAGTTACCTGTAGCGATCTGAAGCTTCCCTTCAACAGCGCAAACACAGATCACAGACAGACACATCAAATGGAAGCAAGAGTGTAGGAAGGGTTGAGAAAAAGAAGAGCACCACAGTCAGTTAGAGCAAAGCGCCCAGAAACAATGCCTTCTGAGCCAAGCAGTGGATTAACAAGCATCATGCAGAGAATAGGCAGAACAATGAATACCAATAATCTAGGGCGCGCTTTCGACCAGGGATGCAGTTGCGAAGCTATTCATTAGACGCCGGATTTCTGGAGCCAATGCAGTCTGCGTTAATTGGGAGTGAATTTTGATTTCCGTACGTCGCCCTGGGCTCTTTTTTTTTATCCATTAAACAAAAACAAGGGCGGTCACAAAATGCCCCGCAACTATGGACAATGAGGTATTGGCCAGTTCCATTTGTGTTTTCATACAGTTATATGCAACTTCATTGTAACAAACAGCCTTTAACTGTTTAACCTTATCTGGTGAGACATACCATGACCGTCTAGTTTTCGATGAGATAGTAATTTTCTTCAAGGAAAAACAAATCAGCACAATAGGAGGGCTGTTAAATTGTGGTTGAGATAAAAAAAATTTAATATGTGTTAATTGTTAACCTCTCACATGGGTCTGATGTCTGACTGACAATGGAACAATGCAATATGAACGCTAAAGGCCAAATAAACACTGTGGCATTTGGCGTGTGAAACGCGGATTCCTCTGTAAAAGGCCAATACTTCCCTGTTCAAATAGTTCGGATTTTAAAACAAATACAGAAAACTTAAAAATTCGACGTCTTTGGCACTGGCAGGCATGCACCAAACGAGGCTTTTGAGCTCGCGTCATTTTGAACACGCACATCCCTGGTGCGAGGAGAGAGTGGAGTACGGAGCCGCATCCTGGAGGGGAAGTCGGCAGCCCGCGGCGGATGCGTCACACCAGGCAGAAGCAAGAACGGTGCTTCTGAAGCGGCATGTAAGTCACCCCAGGTGCGTGTCGGGAACGCAGCCTTTATCCACCGGGCGAGTTAAGTGTGTCACGTAACACCAGAGCAGTGCAGTTAATCGATGCGCCCTGATAAAACACATTCTTTTATTTGTTTGAAGGGAATACTTATGACCCGGCGCATCGAATTGAGATTCTTTTGTTTCTTCGCCCTATCATTACGAACGAGGACTTGTACTGGAAAAATATTCTTGGCATGCATAAAAAAAACAACAGCACGCTTTTCACAATTCATCTGATTTGTTCTCATGAACAGCGCTTTTGATTTTATAATTAGGCTTAATTTGAATACATCAGGACAGTGCTGCCATCCCATCATTACACGTCTAAAAATAAGACAGCTATACACATCAAATACTGATCGTTCCCTGAGAAGCAATTATACCATTGATTGGCTCGTAGATTATTTTTACATTGGTAAAAGTCACCAGACGCGAGTGAAGTTTATTGCTCGAGTCCTTCAACGCAGTCTATATTGACGTTGAAGCCACCGGATCAACTCGCGTTCAAGCATCTTTAATTGTGTCCACGGATCCTCGCACTGCAGTGTGAACACCAGAGACGACCCGCCCTCCCCCAGTCAGGTGAGTCAGTGGTGCTGTTAGTACCTGTTGATGTAAAGGCCTGGGCCCTGGGGCAAACTAGAGGAGGAGAGGCAGACAGGACAGAGGTTAAAGACAAAAGCAGGAGATCCATGCTTCGCTCTTCACTGATGGGCTGCTTTCAATTGTGCACCGTTGAAACCAAAATTGAAGGCCAATACAGAAATTGTGCAGGCAGTCTGAAAAAAAAAATCTGTGGAAAGCTGTGTTTTTTCCCCCCAGCTGGTAATGATGCATTTTGTGCAAATAGCATCTGCTTACAATTTGTTTCAAGCGACAATGTCATTTTAAATATGATTAAAGATGTGATAAAATACCACAACCAGCTAGTTGTAATAGGCTTCATTTGAAATGACAATTGAAAAAAAAAAGATGCAACTCGTATGTTAGTCTTTTTCCATAATGACAATGATAATAAAAAAACTACGTTTTGATATTGAATGCGTGTAGTCAACAGAATACCATTAAACCAGTGTGCGTACAATTATCAATGAGCCGTACGGGTGAGTGTGAACTATGGAATTTCACTTCAATTCAGTGCGAAAGTGGTGAGAAATACACAAACAAAGATCCAGCCTTTCGGGAAAAATAGAAATAAAATCATAGATGAAACTGGAACTTCAGCTTAGAAATTCCCGTTGGTTCTCTGATACCCAAGCGGGGTTGCTCACAGGGGGCGGGGGGGTCACACAGTAGTAACCCCCTGATTGCAGATCAAAAAAGAAGGCCCATTCATTTCTACGAAAAGCCGTGGCACGCAAAGTAAAGACCAACAGACGAGTGAACATCAAGTTGAATTCCAGGTATAATCTCTGGAGTTGTGCAACCTGCAGGCGGAACACAGCTAGAGACTTTCACCAGCTCGCTAAAGTTGTTAGATTTCAAGCTGCCATCTTTTAGTTTGCTGAAGAAAAATGTGGATAGGCAGCAGGGTGCATCAGCTGCTTCTGAGAGACAGCGCTGCTACTTGGCTCGGACAGCTGTGCGGCAGGAAGTTAGCCCACCGTGCTAGCCTAGCTGTCGTGGTACCTCGTCAGTCAGTCTGAGGCGGTTCCGGGAGGGAAGGGAGTTAATACGTCCGCGATGCGTACATTTCAAAACCTCTCGGATTTTATTTCAGCACACCTGTCTACCCGTCGAAGCAGCCAAAGTGTAACGACGGGCCGCAGCTGTGCCTCATCTCGAGGGTCAGAGTCTGTCTTCAGCGAAAATAGGTAGTCAACCTATCTGCTGCTAGAGGTATTACGCGTCATACCTGTGACGACGCGGGCAAAATATCGACTGACACTTTCGGGGTACTTCCTTCCGATAACAACCTCTTTGGTGTCTCTCTGCAATGAATCTCTTCCCATGAATTTAATCAACGACCATCATAAAAAGCAAAGGCTATGTCTAATTAGAGGGCTCCCAAGTCGCTGCACAATCAAGACACGTGGGGAAAAACAAGTGGGTTCAGCGGAGCAAAGCAAATGCGCTGCTCACATAGGATTTAAGAGCGATGACACTGCGTCAGACTCAAAAAGTAACCCCCCCCCACTGCCTCTATGGAGCTAACACAAGAGTCTATCTTTCAGCCAAGACTGGCCTCCTGGGTCCCATGTAGCGTGTCCCCAAAAAGAGAAATTCGACAGTAAACGTCGAAAGGCAAACTGTTTACCGCTGGGAAAGTGTGAGTGAGCAACAGCTGATACTAAGCAGCTGCATGTGTGTGGCGTGATAAAAATTGAGAAAAAAAAAATGGTCAAGACATGCATGTTACTTGAAACACTTTAACATGTGACTTTGAGATGAGTCAAGACTTGAGAAAGCTAAAGTAGGCTATAGTTGGACAAAACACGGGAAGCCTGTGTAGCGTTCCTACCTGTCGGGACTGGGGTGTTGGGTTCATTTGTGGAGGTGGTGGGGCAAACACAACAGAAGGGGGCTGCCCAGGGGGGAACGAGGGCTGCAAAAGGACAGGAAGTCATTGTCAATGGGAGGAGAGTGGCGTGCCCGTGGATGAGGAAAGCGGGAGCGGCGAGGATGTGCAGCAGACAAGAGGTCAGGCCACAAGGCATCCCACAGACAAGCCGAGAGAGAGAGAGAGAGTGAGAGAGAGAGCACAGCAAGACAACAGGGAGGCAGCAATTAACATTTCCGCAGTTATTTATGATAAGAGCTACAGAGGATAATGACTGCGTGGACGGTGAGGATGTTCTGCCTCAGCTGGGACTGAGGAAGGGCTTTCGGCTGGCGTGGCAAGTCTCCTCCAGAATGCGGAATTCGACTTGCTGTTGCGTGTCATCACCCCCCCCCCCCTTCGAAAGACAGTATCAAGAGGACACACACACACGGAAAGCGCAACTGCAGCTAGTGAAGCAGCAGGGTTTCAGGAGTGGGGCTCCTCAGATGATTGATAACAAACTATTATTTTATTTTTGATGATGAATTTTGGTGAAGATACAAAGGATGTCATATTTTCTAAAAACGTGATCTTTTTTTTTCTCTCTCTCCAATCAATTTCTTACCTGTCGGATTCAATTCCCCATCCTCCTTGTTTCGCCGGTGTGTCACTCTCTACTCTAAAAGTTTCTGCAGTACCACCATCGCAAACTTTTATGGTTCTCTGCTGACGCAGGTTTTAAAAAAGCTGAGGCAAAGCCCATCCACAGTGTGGGATTTTTTTTGTTTAAAAAAAAAAAAAAAAAATCACCCAAAGAAAAACACTAAACTTTTTCTACTGGTGATATGAAAAGAGGACAGTCTCACATATCAGTGGTGTGTGTGTGTGTGTGTGTGTGTGTGTGTGTGTGTGTGTGTGTGTGTGTGTGTGTGTGTGTGTGGACGACACTCGTGTTTCGGTCGGGGGGCTCTGCAGGGCACACAGTCCATTATCAGGAGAGAAAACAGGGGG
>CAAKHD010036166.1:32121-64053 GCA_901007705.1 Fistularia tabacaria | reverse complement strand
GGAGAGTCTCTCATATAAGTGGTGTGTGTGTGTGTGTGTGTGTGTGTGTGTGTGTGTGTGTGTGTGTGTGTGTGTGTGTGTGTGTGTGTGTGTGTGTGTGTGTACTACAAACCTGTTTAGGACTGGCTGCACTGCAGGTGCCACAGTCCATTATCAGGGGACAAAACAGGAAGGAGCCTGCCCTGGGTTTCGCTTACGTAACTTATGTAACTATGTAACTAATTTCACTCCGGTCATGTACTGAATGCATTTATATTCCATGAAGAAGAAAAACCAATTCTATAAATCGAGTGGATTTGAAAGAGTTCCTTACCTGTGAGAGGCCGGGGGAGGGGGCAGGGTGAGGGGTGGAGGGGGGTCCCGTTATAGGCTGTGGTGCTTTATTCATTTCATGGAGTTCTGCATGGGGAGGCGGATGTGGACCTGTGTACAAATCTGTGGAGACAGTGAGTCGGTGGTTCAACTGTTGCGAAGGGGGGGAAAAAAAAAAAGCCCTGGGATATTTCAGAAACATTTTAGTCTTGGGATAATTCTGCAGGTCAAACAGCATCAGAACAGAATGAAATCGAGACAAGTGACAGCTCTTAATACTCACATTTATGTATCCTTTTAGGTCCTGTTACGCTCCGGAACAGTTAGTCCTGTAAAACAGAGACAAGCATTTTTAAACCATGAGCATGAACTGGTTCACGTAACTGGGTTGGCACGGGTTTTTGGGACTTAATTGGAGCTTTTTAGGCAAGAGGTTGAACTAAGATGACAGCGAAACCCATCATCAGGAAAGGACGGGATGCGGTCGGAGGACTGCAGTGTTACAGATTTTGCAGGACCGGGGAAGAGGGTGGAGGACCGAACAGCCAATATGACCGCCTGTTTTCAGGAATGCCACTCGTGCAGGAGGTCAGGTAAGATATTTTTACTGCGATTGTATGACCAGTCGGGAAACAGGACAAGATTTCCCCTTCCATTAGCGAGTCAATAGTCCACCGGAAAAGTGTAGTTCATTCATTCATTAGTGTTACAGCTTTTCCTGCCCGCAGGGTGGCGGGGATGCTGGAGCCTATCCCAGCTGTCACCGGGCGAGAGGCGGTGTGTCCCTAGGACCCATCGCCAGTCCATCACCAAGCCACACATACAAACCGTTCACACGTCATGAAGAACAAACCACCGTTCATTCTTTCATTCCCACATCTGAACAATAAATGGTGTCCAGGGGACCGTGTGCACGGTTTCACAGCGAGAACATGCAAACGACGCACAGACAGGCACCCTGTCGCTAATCCAGCCAGGGACCTTCCTGCTGTGAGGCGGAAGCGCTAACCAGTGTACCACCACGCCGTTTGAGAGAAATAAATGAATTAGTATATCAAATTGGTTTTCTGCAAAGAATCAAGGCCTTCTTTCGACACGACTGGTTGACACTTACGAGTCTCAGAAGTGAGTCAGATGTAATGCGGCCCCAGTGAATGCGGTTAGGCAGTAAAAAGGATTGACATGTCAATCTGGTGCTTGATGTGAGGTCTTCCAGCCATCCCAGAACTCCGTCTGGATAACAATTGACTACTGATATTTCTGGGACGTGGGTCAGGTAAGAGCTTCTGGGCCCTGTGGCGGAGACTAGTGACTACAGGTTACTAGACCGACGCTGCATTGAGCCACGGAGAGGACAAAGGTGCATCTCTGGTCAGCGGCAAGATGCCTGAGCTGTCTACTTATCTCATCGTGGTGCTGAAACGCTGAGGTAGTTTCTAATTCTTGGAATGCAGAATGTACTTGATGCCCCACTTGATGCCCCACTTCTAGGCTTTCAGTCTTTTACTTCTATCTTCACTCTGCTTTGATCGGTTCTCTCAGGCAATCACACACGCACACGCACACGGACACACACACACAAACACACACACACAGCACAATTAATTGGTGCTTTGACTGTCATTCTTTGCACATCCCCATGAAAAGCCACGGTGTGTTTACAGGTCTACCACAACTCCTTCTGTAACTTTCAAAGAGTCCATTGATACAAATTTCAAAGAAGAAACCTTGACCTTCTTTGAAAATTGGTTAAAACCTGTTTTAAGTGTTCAATGACAATCTGTCCTCGTTTGGTCATTTTTGCCCTCGAACTATTATCGTGCCAGACATTGTTAATCGCAGGAAAATTATAGATCTGAGGTTGTAATAACTACTTTCAAAGGCAAGTGACTTGAGCGCTTCCATCACACCTTTATACATATGTACATACATACAGTTCATTTATTCATCCATATTCTATACAGATTATTTTGCACCTTGTCACAGATGGGTTGGAGTTGATTCCTCGCGTCATTGGGTGAGAGGCGGTGTTCGACCTGGTATAGTCAGCGGCAGAGAATCCGCAAGTATTGACTCTGTCACTGAGCACAATTGAGAGTCTTCAATTAAGCAGTAGCTTGTTTCTGGAGAGTCGAGAACACGCAAGCACATATATTGCATACGAATATCTGGGGAAGCTGCCCAACAACAAGAACAACATCAGCAAGCCTGATGGAGGTCCAGGAGACCAGGAAAATCATAGAGGATTTGGTTGTTGAGCAAGGGGGCGGGGGGAGGGAATTACAGCCTCGTAAAGTTCCTCATGTATCCGGCTTTTATTTAATGAGTACCGATTGTCTGGTGCAGGCAGGAGTTATGATATTTATACATCATGGAAAATAAAACTCCATGAGCAGCTTGTGTCAGTTATTACGTCATGTAAATTCAAAAGTAAATATGCAGAGAGAGAAACAAAAAAAGGGGTGATTCATCAAGACAGGGCCGGGGGGGTAAAGATGTTGTTTGTTTCCCCACATATCTTAAATATGCCGCTCTGCTTGCGGGCCACTTCCACTTAAATGTAGTAGATGTCAGTTGAATATAAGCAAAAGGGTGAGGTTGAAGTTGGTTGTTCATCAATATGAGCTCTTTCTTTCAGTCATAGAAGTTTTTTTGGTTTTCCCTTAGGGATCAATCAACAGCATCTCCCTGATCTTGACATTAACAATAAATCCACTTGGAGCAGTGCAGCTGCAGATGATATCAGTGAGACGCCAGGATGCCGATCGCTGGCGATGCAGCTGCAAGACAGGTTCAAAAATGTATAAATAAATAAATAAATAAAGGGGGGGGGGGGAAATGTGCTTCATAGCCGATGACGCACCGGTCAATTTCCTGTTGCCCGGCACATTGTTTAGCACGTTGTAAAGACAAAAAGGGACACGACTTGTACGACACTGTTCGGTTGTCATTCTGAGATTAAAAAAAAGAGAGACTTGTTTTGTTTGTTTGTTCTTCATTCCGGGTAACGGTGAGGCGCAGTGGTTAGAGCTTCCACCTCACAAGCGTGAAGGTCCATGGTTCGTTTTACGACGCCTCTCTGTGTGGAGTGTGGGTTTCCTCCTCGTTCTCGGGTTTCCTCCTTCAGTCCAATAACATGCAGTAGGTTAACCAGAGACCTCTAGCCTTACCGCGTCCCTGACAACAGGACAGGCGGAACAGACAATGAATGAATTGTTTTTTCTCATTGTTTCCTGCTCTTGTTTCTTCTTGTTTGTACAGCTAGTTGATGGAGTGCGACTTATAAATAGATACATAGGGATTATTTCTTTCCGAAAGTACAAAATCACAGCTCATGACAGTCGTTTTTGTTTGCGTCACCTCTTCAATTTAGGGAAAAGTCAGCTCGGTGTCCTGACAGACAGACAGAAATTGTTGCAGGAGTGAAAAACATTCTCATCCGTCACGTGAAAGGTGATGTAAAACCAGCATCTTACTGAAAACTGACCCCTCCAGAATATTGTATGTCTCTTGTGACGCAACAGGATGAAATGTCAGAATAAAACTGCTGGCTCAAAAAAATGCTGCTTTGCAGACCAATGATGTGTTTGTAATTACCGTTTTAACCCGGAAACCTCAGAAAATAAATCATAATTCTCAACTATTTAAACTGTTATTGTCAATTGTTATTATAATACCTCTCCCAAAATACGACCCTAAAACGCTCAGAATGAAGTAAAGCCATGAACTTGCAATCTATTCCGCCGCTGCTCTCAAGCCATCGCCGGCGTTTTCAGCAGGTGGTCCATCGTCGCACCTTCATTACTTATTTTGCAGACGGAAATCTTTTTGTGGGGCAGGTCCGCTTCACTCACAGCGAAGAACCTCCACGGTTAGGTCATGCTGACTGGTCCGGGGGCAGCTCTTGCCCTCAGTACCGCTATGCACATGACAGGAACCAATGCATGGTTTATATATTAAAATGATACCACTTATCGGGACAGTTGTGCTGGGGCAGATAAGGAAGTCTGCAGTCATGGTCTAATGCCTTGCAAACCAGCCAAAACTGGTACTGAGACGATTGATTGGTACATCACGAATCCTCATAAGAGTGACACGGTGTCATTTGTATTTATAGCTCAAACCTACCTTTTCTTGGTCACGGACACATAAGCTCTTTTTTACAGACAAGCATCCACGCACGCACGCGCGCGCGCGCGCACGCACACACACACACACACAAAGCCTGAGTCATGATGAATCTGTGATTTTTTTTTTTTACCTTTTCCAAAGATGCAATTATGATTAACAAATGGTGGTAATCACCGTGTTAAATTAATAAAAGGATATGAAAAGGAAATGGCTATTCGCAGAGTTGATGTCCCCGAACAAGCAGAGGAAGTCCTTTTCTTAGACGGACAATTACTGGTATTGATAGCCAACTCTACCGGAGCGCCGAGGCGCCCTGACTTTCGCTAAAAAAAATTTTTTTTAAATGTTACGTTAACGAAAAGAGCGTGAAACAGTAGACGGAGCAGCAACTCAAAAGGCCACTCCAAAGACAGAAAGCTTGTGAGACCGTGCGGCGCTGGCTGGGGAAATGAAACGCTGAGTAAACAACCTTAGGGCTAAAAGAGGGTCTCGACTATCCAGCACTGCCTCAAGGCTTCGCTCCTCTCACTGAGGGGACACGCTTATGAAAACATCTGTGTTTTGGGGAAATGCTGCACACAGATCAACTGAGATAGGACCGAGTACTTTTTACAACTACTGTGTGAGAAGCTGCTCTCCCTTCTCCAAAGGGCACAATTTATGAAAATTAAGCACGATGTCCTCAAATGCTCTGCAGCACTGCGACCAAGCAAAGAGGGGCTACCTGAGAGGAGGTTGTTGCCAAAGAAATCTGTGCTATAGGGTAGTTATGCAAGCTGACGCAAGGCTCCGCTACTCCACCCAGCCCCCTAATCACACACAGTCCAGTCATCTGAGCTGGTCTCCCGTGTAGCACTGGAGATCCAGCCACGAGCACCACTGCTGGTAAAACATGCTCCTTCAACTGTTTCATAAGCTCTTGCCTGCACTCCCACAACCCACTGAGGAGGAAGCTGCTGAAGTTTGATTAAAAAAAAAGGAGGGGGGTGAGGGCAAGGGCTATTCCAGGAAATGTCCATGGTTGACCTTTTGGGGGAGTTTGCCAGCAGCAAATCTCGAGATACCATGCAAACTTGAGAATTTCCCAATGCTAATACTATTACACTACTATGCTAGTGAATTTAGGGACATGGGTATTTGTATTGATTATTAGTGAGTCTGCTAGCCACCGTGGCTGCAGTCCATACCTGCCACAGAAATCCTATGCCCTTGGCTGGAGGAACAAGAAAAAAGTGACACAAAGAGCTCTTGTGGTGGTGGCCTTGGCTTAGTGGGATCATTTTTAGTGGGAAATATTTTTGGTTTCCGCTTAAACAACAAGCCGCAAGCCAGAGAACATTGGCAGTGTCTTATAAAACAGCAGTGTTCGTGGTTGTTTGTTTACAAAAAACAAACAAGACATTACTCAGTTCATGATATCTTAATCAACCAAAAGGTTAAGCTTCTATCGCTGATCTGTTTCCTCCATTCATACTCAAACTGCAACTTTGTAAGTCCAATTTTTTTTCACAAAAATTAATTGTTTCTCAACCAAGAATCAGATTGAAATAAAGGTTTACATTTATCCTTTCCACCAGGGACAGGCAGAGGTTGTGTCAGACATCTGAAGCTGGAAAGTAGGTGTACTGATGGGGAATATTTAGCTCCAGTGACACAGCATCACGCCAGGGTGGATTCTGCCAAAACCCACACATGGCCAAACTCTGGGGCTTTCAAGTTTCACAATAGGAAGCTGAATAGTGTCCTTATGTCAGGCACTGTGACAGCCAGGCTTTGACACACCACACATTCGTCTACTATTGGATGCATTCATTCATTCATTCGTTCTCCCTGACTAAGACAAGATGCCTCCTGGACTGGCTGACGATCACGGTTTTTAAAAAATGCAGGTGGAGGACCGGTAGCTGGGGAGTATTGCGAGCCATCTGTGTAAAACGCGGGTCAGTAGACTTCATCATCGGTTGGCAAAACCATATGGAATAGCAAACGGTATAAACGTTTCTATATCAACAAGGATTCTTTTTTTTTTTTTTTAAAGAAATCAAGTATGCGCGGCATCCTAGGAGGGCAGCACTCACACGATGCTAATGAAGCAGCATCGATTCCGTGACTTATGATCCTGAGACAGGGGCGTGTCTGCCTGTCCACGCACTCACGCAGCACGATTAAAAAAAAAAACACTCACACATTGTGCATTATCTACGCACAGGTACCTCATGCCCGATGCTACAAAAAAAAGCCCACCGTCGAGGGCGGTTGCGTGGGTGAGCGTCATAGTGTGTTGTGCTATTAGCCGTACCGCTAACTTTGCTAGGCCCGATCTGGATTTACCACGTGGTTTCCCCCCAGCTATTGGCGCGATGTGCACCCAGATGCCGGCTTCACGCCAGCCACACCTCGCACCGGCAATGACAGCCTACCTTTTCCCCGAAGGAGGGATGGGCGCTTCTGATGAGGCTCGGAGGTTAACTCGCCGGCGGGGCGGGCAGGCGCGGCGGCGACGACGGCCGTGTCAAGACGAGGGAGGGGAGGGGGGACACTTGGGGTACCGGTTAGTTAGCCGCGGCGTGCGGATGCTAGCTAAGTGCGCTTGACAGCGCTGGCCGGCCTGGTATAAACACGGCCGTGGAGCTGTCAACGGCGTCGTGACAATAAAGCAGAGAGAAACCATTCGGACAGGAGCAGCTCACCTCGTAAAAAACAAAACAAACAACAAAAAACATTTAAAATGCTGCACAATTATTCTGGATGGACATGGCCGGGCAGTCTCACTGCAACACGTAGGAATGTACGCACGGAAACTTGTCCACCCCAGAATGGAGGTTTTTCCATAATCACAGCTGTCAACGCGCTGCGTCTCATCGTCTTCGAGCGGGCTCTGCTGAACCCATCGTGCATGTTATAGCTCACTTGTCGTGACCGTTTTTAACATCTGACAGCAACCCCCTCCTCTCCCCCGGTGTCATAGTGTGAATAGCTGACAGTAACAGTGGAGATGCTGCTATGTATGCGAATCGGGCTGTAAACAATCACGACGGTATACACTGACACAGTCGACTAGTAAAAGCAAATGGTTTTAAAGTCGCTGTATTCCACATCGAGACATCGTCGTCACATTGTCCCAGGTAGCAGCATACATTTGGCACCGACGACAGCTGTCAAAGGTGACACCTGAGCATAAAACTAGGCGAAATAAAATATACTCGGGTTCCTCAACTTTTCACGACAAGGAAGAGCTTTGACGAAACCCACGATTTCACCTAATGTTAACCACATAGCCTTGAATGTGGCTAGCTAGCGAATGGTTCCACAGCTACCAACATAAACGCTGTGAACCGGTAAGAGCACCAACAACGGGGGGCGACAATGTTCTCATCCCACGTAAAATATGATAAATCCACATAACAATTTACAACGGTATGTTTCCAAGCGTCACATTCCTAATGGATCATCTTGGTTGGCCGCCGTTGTGTTAGCCTGCTAGCGGGACTGGCTAAACTGAAGAAAGAACACCCACGTCGTTTTAGCACGAAATGCTAACTGGCTAGCTAGCTAGCTAGCTAATCCACGAAAACACAGCGGGAGCACCAGTCAGCAGAAAGCAGTAAAGAAAGTCACCGCGGCGCGGTATATATCGGGACTGGAAACAGAAAGGCACTTTTGAATAGTATTCTCAAGTCGCTATTAAACAACGGCTTGACATATGTATGAGAAGAGCGAAAAAATAAAGAATTAAGCTCGGGACCGCAGCATTACCTTTCTCTCCTTGAGTCCGCAAAGCCGGACGGACGGAAGATCTTCCCGGAAGCCGGTAGCGAGGTAATTCCGGCGAAATCCCATCACGTGAAACTTTCACTGTAAGGTTGGAGATTGTGTGTTTTTCGCATGTGAAACGTTTGCGTAAGTTATCGGGATAGTAAAAGTAAATTGTTTGCACCGTGAAAAAAATATATAAAACAAAACAAATGTATCTCTTTGTTTCCCCGAAATAGAACGGAGTCCTAATGTTTCACGCATAAAAATAAGCAATGGAGGGGAGCTGGGATCAATAGTTCCCTCCCTGGATGTTGACATTCGGTTTAGTTAAAAATATTTTTCAACTACTTATTTATGCATTATTTAAGGAGAGACAGATAAAAAAAGATGAAATGATTAAATTAGTTTGATACATTTCTTTAAAAGTGTGTTGCAGACACATCTAATTTGGGGGCAAATGTCAATGGATCGATACTGTCATTTATTTTCAGATGATTAAAGAAAAAAATTAAGAAAAGATGGAAAACAAGTTCTTTACCCTCTGATCAGCAAATCAATTACTTTATCCCCCGGGATTCATGGGTTTTCCGGTTTTACACAGCATTTCTGACATCCAGAAAACACTAACATCTGTTGGTATTAGATCATATCCAATGTGCACAGTCTATTGACATCTTAACCTTGGCTGGATTTGGGTGAAGTGGCAAAGGTTACGCAAACCTGGCCTCTGTTTGATTTAGCTTGCCAGTAAAATGCATGTCTATTATCACAAACGAGGAAATGTGTCAAAAGCTGAAGCTGTGAAACATTCATATGGAAATACACAACCACTCAGCCATTGTATTTCCACCATGTGGTCTGAGATTTTATTTTTGATTCAATCTTTTACAGTGCTGTAACAAAAACCAAAAAAACAAACATACTTTCAAATGCTCTAATTACAAGTGATGGGCTGGAGGAATCGATCCGAAACAATAAAAGGGGGCCTGAGAAGATGTATTTATCCGCTGATGCCGAAGAGAAGAGGGCAATGAACAGGTCCCGGGTCGGTCAAACAACTTGTTCAGAGCACACGTGGATCAGAATTATAAGAAAACATCTATAAAGGGTTGATAAGGTCCCAGTGTACCCTCTCTGTGTCATATCCGCCCCAATGACTGGACTCCAGCCAGCTCTTCCAAATGAACGCTGAAGCCGGGCCAGACAACGGTGGGAAGACACAGCGAGGACAGAAGGGTAGGCCCTGCCTCACTCTTACCAGCCCCGCGATAAACACCTAAATATAACAAATACCGAGAGCGGAGGAGGGCTCCCCTTGCAAATTCAGGGAGAGTCAGGGGATGTCTTTATAGCTTTATGTTTCATAGTTGGGGTTCTTGCGGAGGATAACGAAACCCTCCAGGATGGGGGTGACAGGAAGGTACTCTTCTGTGGCTAGCTCAGCTCTCTCTCCGTGAGCCAGCAACACTGGCGTGGTATGTGTCTGGAAACCTGTGATGGCCTTGGGTTTGCCTGCCTGTCCCACCACGTCCACCGCCTGCGGACAGAGTGCAGCAAAAACGCTCAATCCCCCTCATTCTCTTTTGTTAATTTTCTCATTCGCTGCTCCACGCATCTCCGCTGCAGGATTGCCCGGATTTCTGCAGACACCTCGGTCGCCCTCCCTCAAGACAAAATGGGTTTACCTGTCCGACTCTGACGGACACTGGCAGCGGTCGGAGCTCCTCGTCAAAGGTGACCAGCATACGTGGCTGCATGGCCGCGACCAAGCCGTAGAGAATGTAGTGAGATTTTCCCAGAATAACTAGAAAGCACAAAAGAGGATAAGGACACAGGTAAGTCGCCGAAGACGAGTGACGAAGCACAAACTGACATTTTTTCGGAGTGCATGAAGGCAAAAAGGTAGGAGGAGAAAAATGGACTCACTGTTTTTGACGTCAAGGAAGGAGACTAGCACAGTAAGAAGTCCAGCCACGGCAACCTGACTCATCAGTTGTCTGTCGCTATGGTAGGGACAAAGTGTCAGTGTGCCTTTGCCCAAGTGAGTCAGACCCTGTGGAGGGACAACAGCCTAAAGTCAATACTAATACATACACACACACACACACACACACAAGCACAATATCAATATCTTTCTTGTGTCTGGTGAATCATGCCCTTTGTGTCGCTGCCCACCTGGGCCAGTCGGACCATGAAGAGATTGTTGGGATCTTTTGCGTGATACTGTGCCAGCTGTCGAAGCATGGCAGCGAGACGGGCATTATTTGTGCCTGAAGGGAGAAAAAAAAAAAAAAGGTTCAGGATTTCAAGATTGACAACAGGCATCCCAAAGTAGCCGACACTTTTCTAATGAACCACAACAGTGAGATCCTCCTTTTAATTTCAGAGCGCGACGTCATTTTTCTGGCAGATCAACGGTTACAGATCGTAATGCAATGGAAAATCCTGATTAAGAACTGTTCTCAGAATTTTTATTCATCACAGTCAGAGATGCAGACTTTTTTTAAACCTGGTGATCGAGAGTCACGATACTACACTCGGTGTCATGTGCAACAATGACATGACATCTGTGTATTTTTAGGCCGATGTGCTTCCTGAAACACACACACAAAGACACACAAGCACGCACAAACAACACCAATGTGTAGTACAGGGATTGATTGATTTTTTTCAGCAATCAAACATTTCAACCTGTGCGAACCCTGTAAGCTCCAGGGTTCAAAGGGCAACTTCTTGCTGTATTGTTGTCACAGGAGTGTGATGCTTATAGATCTCCAGAAGTTTACGCAAGTAGAGGACAAGCAGTTCGTGACAGAAGGTGTGCAAATCCTATTCGACAAAATGTTTCGATGTGGCTGCTTCCCTTTTTAACTCCATTCTATTTCTTCTATCCATGTTGCTGATACAGATGATCCCTTTATTACAATTCTAATAGTACTAGTTATAATCCAGCCACTCTCTTTATTGCTCATTCAATACACAGAATTATATAACAACGAGCAAAATTGTTGTTATTGCGATTATTACTGTTAGTATTAGTAAAAGTAGTAGTGGTATTTGTAGGTGTAGCAGTCAAGTAGTTCTAAATACAGACACATTGTGTGTTTACTTATATTTTGTGACAACCTTTTAGTCTATTTCAGAATATATGTCAACTGTAACTGTTCAGATACTTTGCACTTCATTGTCATTTATGCTGTGAGGCAGATTCTAAAAATGCATTTACAAAAACAAAAAAATGTGATCAATCCATAAAACGGGGTTTTCAATCTACCCATAACTTAGTGATCACCAGACTTACCGCTGCCCACCATTCCCATGGCGAAAATCGAATTGTGGGAAACCTCGGGGTCAGCATCATGGGAGAACTTGCTCAGGGTGTCCAAGATGTTCAGACGAGGGTTGGACACAGAAATGAGGGCCAGGGCCAGCGGGACTGCTCGCCGCAGGGTGGGCTCACCGTAGCGCAGCTGGTGCATTGAAATTTGAGCAGAGGGGACATTAAAAAAAAAACATTTTGTCTGTTTTCTCAAGTCGAAAATCACAAGGCAAAACAGTCACTTGCCATATGAGGACAGTGAAACGTGATATTGATCCAAAATAAAAAGTGGAGTCAAGTGTAAAGGTAAATAGTGCAAATCGTGCTACTGACCAGATGTCCAAATGTACGCAGTGCCATCTCCGAGCCGATCTCCTCCCCCATGGCAATGAGGGCAATACCAAGAACAGCTACACCCTTCGGAGGGAAAAATGAAAGTATGAAATTCACTTTTCTTTTGCTTTCACACAAAAAAAAAGATAAACATGGCTGACAGAGCTCAAAAACTCGCATTTATTAATGATCTCATACCTGGTGGGAGCCCATGTCGGCTGTCTCCTTCTTGTCTTTGTCCTTTTTGTCCTTCTTGTCCTTTTCCTCCTCTTTTTCCTTCTCCTTGGCCTCATAGTGCTCGCTGCAGATATGTAGAAGCTGCTGCACCTTCAGCACGTTACCGGAGCCTGAGGTGGAACGTGAAGGGAATCGTTTATGTCGCGCACATGACACAAGAGCAAGAAAGTTGTTTGATAAGGAGGTCTTGAGCGCTGGGAGACTCACCCGCATATGCACATATGTCCACCAGAGTGTTTGCAAAGCTGCGGAAAGGTTCTGGCACAACCTGCAGAGCTGCCAGCGTTGTCTCAATGGCCTCTCCTTTACCTGAGAAGATAGAATCACATCAACACAGGTGTTACGCCACTTTGGAAGGATAAGTTAAAACACTCTTTGCCTTGCAGGATTTTTTTTTTCGCATTTTAATCCATCATGGATGAACCGTGAGCAGCGGACGGCCGCTTTAGAGCAAAATGTAGTTATTGTAACGAGTGACCACAGTCTTACCAAGGTGGTTGAGGCCCAAACCCAGAGGCAGCCAGCGGGCGTACGTGTCCTTCAGCTCCTGCTCGCTCTTCTCCATGATGGTCTGCACGATGGTGGATGTCACGTCGCCATTGCAAGACCCCACTGCAATCATACCGCACGCCAGCGCAGTTACTCCAACCACCTGCAGAGAATGCACAAATACAGTGTTCAATTTTGCTAAGCATATCAAACAGCACAGGGTTTAGTGTTGGAGCAAAACCGTATCTGTACCTCCATGCTAGATTTGGAGTCTCCCATGACAGGAAGCAAGAGAGAAAGGACATCCTCCCTGTTGGAGCCGGCGTAAGCCAGACCCAATCTGAAAAGGAGATGATAAGAATCATGTTTTACAAATGCAATTTGCTAAAATGCAGAAACAGTCTGAAGAGGCAGAGAGGTTGCAGACGCCATCGGGTGGAAATCTGCGTCCCTACCCTTACCCAAAAATGGCCCCTATCCTCATGACATTGCTGTTGTGGAGGACATAATCTGAGAGCAGGGCCAGGGCTGGGTCGCACTCATTCCTAACGCCTGAGTTGACGATGCCGCAGGCCAGGAGCGCACCAGACTTCGCGGTCACAGGTGAAAGAGCGGTGAAGGGGAGAGAAACGCACATTGAGACGGGAGCGCAAACAGCAATACGGTTCAGTTTCATTTCATTAAGTGGCGCTCAGACTTCAGGTGCTGGCCGCACTGAGAAAAAGATGGGTGAAAGATTAGAATGACACCGTTTGCCGAACGTTAAAATTACATGTCCAATAAATCTGAGCGCAACGATGACCTCAACTGCATTGTGTCACATGGCAACAGCACTTTGCAGCTGCGGTTACCTTGATGTAGTCCTCAGAAGAATAAAGATATTTGTCAATCTGCGTCAGGCCGCCATCCACATCCCATAGCAGGATCATACCCAGGGAGGCCGCAGCGCTCAGCATTCCTGGGGTTCAGACAGCACACAATAAAATTCATCCCCCGGAGAATAAAAATATATCAGTCTATAATTAAAGGTCGATTTAAAGTCCTCTGTGTGGCCGGAGGGCCTGCTGAGAACGGCACCACGTGCGTGCGTGTCTGTGTGTTTCTTGGTACCGTGATCTTTGTTCTTGTACAGCCACTTGTTGCCGTCATCTGTGAGAAGCTTGTCTTGGCCGAAAGCTGCGTTGACGAAGCCATTGACGAAGGAAGAGGCCAAGTTCATCCGAGCAGAATCCACCTGAGAGCCGCTGCCCCCAAATCCTATCAGGCAAAGAAATTATTTGACAAAAAAAAAAAGAAAAGAAAAGAAAGTTGTGTCATAGCTCATGTATAATGTAACATTATCTACCACGCGCTTGTGAATTATCACACCAATGCATGACTGAGCTGGTCACAAATGGCAACAAACAAACTCACTGTTGTTTTCCAGGTGTGTTTTGTAAATGTCATCTGGGACTTTGGGCTCCATGATATCCAACTGGGAAGGACACAAAATGTACACGTCAACAACAGAGATACCGCATTCTGTGTAGTGGCCACTGCACTGCTATTAAAGTTAACCTCATTGCCAACAAGAGCAGCTCGAAGCAAAGATTTGAATGAATCGCCTGAACAAGGGATTTATTTACATATCAAAACTGAATGGGTTCTGTGTAACATTATTTTCAAATGTATTTAAGTAATATTGAATAAGTGAACCCATGTTTTGATGGATTTACATGATCACATTCTTAAAACTTCTAACCCTGGTCATTGCTTCCTTTACTCATTAAAATAAATTCTTCCTGATATCTGTGTATGTAGATATACATATATATATATATATACACACACACACATACACATATTCATATATATATATATATATATATATACACACAGACACACATACATAAATATATACACTCACACACACAGATATACACACACATATATATATACATATACACACATGTATGTGTGTGTGTGTGTGTGTGTGTGTGTGTGTGTGTGTGTGTGCCCTACCTCTCTGGCCAGGGCCAAGAAGTTGCTGTTCAGCTGAACGTTGGACATGATCTCAGTAAGGTCCTCGTAGTCCTCCACGTCCTCATTAAGCTCCAGGAACATGCCGTGGCGCCCAAGCATGAAGGCCATCTGCTTCTGAATAACTCTGCGATACACAAACATACAGGGGGCTGCATTTCATACGCTAATTTGCTGCAACGCGACGGGACATCATTGCAACTATTAAAGCACGTCTGCCCTTCATGCCCTTGTTCAAAATGTGTAAACCACCAATTACAACCCTAAAAATGTTATATCCTTGAAAAAAAGGATTTTCAAAGTGCTCACATGTCTTTGCAGGAAGTGAAGATGTTCTCCACGAGCTCCACGTCATTGAGCATCAGCGCCAGCCGAAGAGCCTCCGGGTATCGGTTGAACTTTCTGAAGATGTTCAAGGCACATCGCAGCAATGCAGAGTTTTCCGGCTCTGGAACGTAGCTCACACAACTAAGGAAGAGCAGAACGATAACAGCGTCAAACCATGATTACAACACATAGAATGTAAATGTACTGTTTACATTTACATTTCTCAGCACTGTTCACATTTCTTTGCAATAAAATGCTAATAATTCAGCAATTTTTTCAACCACGTTTCCAGACCGTACATACGTGACAATAAACATGCTGAATCTTGAATATCAACAAGTGTTTCATGGACATCTGTACACTAATACATTGTTTTGTGCTTTCTTGGCTAGAATTAATTCTTGAACATACCTTGTAAGGTAGAGGCAGACTTTGCCGTATGCATTTTCATCGATGTAGTCCTCCAGCATGTCCAGCCGCTCGATTTCCATGAGCAGGTCACAGGCCTCGTGCTCAGCATTGTGTGCCATATTGTAGGGAACAATCTCCTTGACCAGTTTCAGCAGCGTCTCCTGTTGAGTCTTGTCATTCTCCTCTACCTCCTGCCACTCTTTAGCCACCTCGCCCGCTAGGTGCCTGAGAGATGATGGACAGTGCTAAATGTCACAACCATTACACGGCACTAGCACACACATCGACGACTTTGACATTTTTCTCCCCCTCATATGCCCGCCAGGCTTTATCTTATTTATTTTACAGCCATCCAAATTGTCATTTTCCTGTTTGAACTTGACATTGATCCCATTTCGGTAACTGTATACAACTCAGAATATGCAATGTTTGGCTTGCTAGTGGAGAAAGTCAGTCTCTTTCTCAAAGCAGTACAACACACCTTGTAAAATTCAAAAATCAGCACAAACAAAATAATCTGCACTCTCCTTTGATTTACACTGGAGTTTCTCCAAAAACCACACAAAGTTTGCAGGCAGTAGTTGAAGATGTTGAGGCATGTTAACATGTCATACCTGACATACTCATGTCCCCAGGAGGCCAGCTCCTCCTGGGAGCCCAGAAGGCGATACTTGAGACACTCTCTCTCCCCACTCATGGTCATGGCCAACACTGACACCACATCAGCACAGAAACACTGCAAACACCAACCGGGAAATTTTAATTTAAGTCATTTGGGCATTTTTCACAGTTTTACAACCTGTCGGACATTATTCTGAAGATGGTTGTGCTTGCCTTTGTTGTTGTTTAATATCCCGTCATTTGAAAATTCACATGTTTTACAATAAAATAAACCCAAAAAATGGTCATGTCTGATTTGACCTATTAACATGTAGAACTGCTGTTATACCTTGTTTTCCCCTGCAGCCATTCCATCATAGATCTCTTTGAGCTTGCCATAATGTGGGCGCAGGAATTTAAGAGGCTTGGGCACTGATGTCATTGAGGTCGTTGAGGAGCGTATTTGTCTGCGAAGTTCTTCCAGCGCAGGACGGTACAACGCTGTGTTCTTCTCCTGCAAGGGTGGAGGAGAATGTAAAGGAAGGGATGATGGACCCTCTGTTAGCAGATACATCCCAAAAAGACAAAGGGGTAAAAGTGAAATGCCAAAATACTTACACTCAGTCTCTCTACCATCATCTCCAGATCTTCTTGTAACTGCTTGTCCTCCTCTGACTGAAAAAGTTTGATCGATTCTTCATGAGTAAATTGACTACTGAGTAATTTTGTGTTATTAGGCACCTTTAACATTCAGCTAAATTGAAATTAATATATTAACACACAAATTTAAATACCCGAATACGTTTTCACAAATGTATCTATCAATGACATAAACAATAAAAGCCTTTTTACCATCTTTTCAAAGGCTGGGTCAAAGACACAAGGAGTATCTATGATCACTAAAGCTACAGGTTGACTCGTTAGGCAGAGTACCACTGACAAACATCCAACTTTGAACATAGGCTGCCTAACAAATTACATTGGTCTTTCGACTGGTGGCTTGTCGTCCGACGGATAAAAAGCTGACTTATAACTCAATTTCTGTAAAAGTGAAACGAAAATAGAGAGTACTGTCAATGCCGGTTGTCGCTGTGTCATACAGCCCACTTGAATCTCCAGCCAATGACTAGCCGGGGGTTAGCACGTCAAGCTAACGTTAGCTTACCGGCTGAGTAACGCAAGCCAGCATTACAGTTATCCAGCGGACTTGATCAGTGGAACAATAAGGAACACAAAACAATAAGAAGCCATCTGACATCCAGACAATTATTCCAACGTAAACGACAGTCCATTTCTACTATATTGTGATTGATGATGAGTTAGGCCTGCGAAGCCGAGCTCTCAAAGCGGCAGTGACTAAGGCAAAATAACACGGCTGGCTCCAGTAACGTTAGTCAACCGGGCACAGAAGCGAAAATTCAAAAACACTAACCAATTCTTGCTCCTCTTTTTTGTCCTTGTCCTTCCCCGAGGACTGCTGCCCCTTTTCCTTTTCCTTTTCGCTTTCATCTGTCTTTTCGGGGTGCTTATTATCATTGTTTTTTGCCTCCTCCATGGCTGCGGTTCTATTAACTTACGGCTAGCAAACGAAATCTGGAGAACACTTTCTTCTTCGTGAGTTTGTTATGGACGAATGTTTCTATGGCGCTCCTGCTGGTGGGTTGATGGTGGCAACTTCAGTGTCCCGTAAAAACGGTAACCGTTAGATTTCCCATCTACTCACTATTTTGAGGACCTTTGAAAAGAGGGGGTCATTGTCACAAATCGACGTCTGTCTTTCATTTAGAATAATATTTGACACAGTTATTGCGAAGTGTAAGTTGCACTGATGTTTAAATTGCACGTTTGAATCTTTTATCAAACGGGTTAATAGGGGAATAATGCACAGAATGTCTTCTCACAGATGTAACTGACTACCGTTTTTAAAAATATTTATAACGTAAAAAAAATATGTAAACAAGAAAATATGAACGCGCCGTCGGTCCACTGTTTTGCGTCAGAGGAAGTCACATGATCACAAGAGGAGTCACATGTTCCTGTTTGCAAATATGGGTTTGCGAACAAGTTCACCGCTGCTTCAGCTCGGTCTTTTCTTTCTTTTTCTGCTCTTTCCCGTCAGAGAGGCGCGGGTTGGGGGGTTCCACAAGTTTTCTAAAGTGCAGGACCCCGCGGGGGGAGGCGAGATCGAAGATCAGTGGATCACACAGAAGCTGGATCACTTCAGTGGTGCAGATGAAAGAGTGTGGAAGCAAGTGAGTGTGTCCGTGTTCTGAAGTGTTGAAAACTCGCCATTGTGGTCGAACCTCTTTATTCTGCAAAAGGATAGCCGGTTTTCGTTATAAACACACGTTTCCTTCGTCAGAGGTACTTTGTGAATGACGCCTTCGCCAGGCCGGGCGGCCCGGTGTTCCTCATGATCGGCGGGGAGGGTCCAGCCAACCCCGCCTGGATGCAGTCCGGCACCTGGCTGACCTACGCGGCCCAGCTGGGGGCCCTTTGCTTCATGCTGGAGCACCGCTTCTACGGGAAGAGTCGCCCAGCAGAGTATGTGTAACTCTCCGTTGTCCACACCATCTGACCCGCTTGACTTTGAGTTATTTAAAAATGGAGATGATAGCCAGCTTTGACAAGCCTGCTGACTGATATGTTGTCTTAGACAAGATGTAACCGCACATTAATCCCATGGTAATTATATTGTTTGTTCTTCTGGCATATTGTTTTTGTTGTTCTTTCAGCCTGCAGGCTCTAAACCAGGATCATCTTTTTTGAATGGCAATGTGCAACATCTTTTTCTGCATGTCATCATATCTCAAAGTTTTGTTTTTTTTACTTTTAGAGTTTCTGACATTTTACCCCTTTAAAGCACACAAGAATAGACATGTGGTTGTCCTGTATGGTGCCTTCGGCTCAGCTTGTCTTTGACGTGATATCAGACAAATGTGTTGTTTGAATCCATCGCTAAAGTGTAGGGGAACAGAATGATTGCTTTAATAATTTGTAGTATTATTAGTCGCAGTCATAGGAGTGTCAACTCTTTTTCCGAGACAGGTATGTCTTGAAATACAAGTTAATCAAATCCTTTCCAATAAAAAAAAAAACTCAGAGAATAATTTCTGACGATCCTGAAGCAATTGTAAACCCATAACTCTACCTTAAATCTGCAACACTGCATCAACAGCAGGACATTTTAATCTGGAAGTTCAAGTTCTGTTGTCAGTGCCCATTGTAGTGCTGCTGTATCACCACTAGGTGGCAGTAATAAATTTAGCTGAGAAAAGACGTGCTTCAAGCCTTATTTACCGTGTAACTATTATGCCCCCCAAGGTGGGTGTTACTTACACAAAATAATTATTCTTATGAAACGCATTCTGATTATAAAAAAGAAGATGCTGTAAATAATAAGTTCTGAAAGTCTTTTTCTCTCCTCTTCAGTAAAGTACAGTGTTAGATTATTCTTATTCTGCTGTGAATACAGTGATACTATTTTCCGCCTGTGTTTAAAAGATGAAGGGAAAAACAAGCTGAGTGTTTCTTCCATATGAGTGGTTAAAAGAGTGGAATTCGAAGTTGCAAGGTGGGGGAGGCCCCCCCGCCCCCGTGTCTCCTCCCCCCTGTTCCTCCTGCCCTTGACCTGAAAACCCATCTCAGCCAGCCATCGATGCGGGAAGTTTCGATTCCGTAGCCGTAACGCACGTGGACGAGAGGGGCTTTCTGGTGAGGCGGGGAAACAGGGTAGGGTTTCTGGGTCTTATAAGATAGCGTGCAACTTGGCTGTATGAAACCGGAGAGAGTGGAGACGCGAAAAGGGCAAAATGCTGAATCAAACAAGTGTAAATAAATAAACATCCGTGAAGAAGAAAAAATCCCCTTGGCAACAGAAGTATAAAAACTGCGACTTTAATAGCAGGATAAATAGATCATCAAATCAGACCACATGAAGATTTTGGGATGATATAATCTCCACAGCAGCTGCAGACATAAAACAGTTTGTACCCACCGCAGAATGCCACACACACACACACACACACACACACACACACACACACACACACACACACACACACACACACACACACACACACACACACACACACACACACACACACACACACACATACAGGGGTCTGTAATCAACCCTCTAATAGCCACAAAGCGCTACAGAAGCGGATCTGGAGAAGTTCCGCAACATCAAGCGTGGGTTTTCATGAATGTAGACAGAGGGTATAAATAAAAAAGGGCTCCACAAACAACATGGAGATTCTTCCGTGTCTGAATGAAATGATGTCTTGACACGCGGACGTGTTATTTTCGTTGAATGCCCGCTTCGCCGCGTTAATAGTCCTGCATCTCATTTCCGTCTAGTGACCTGAGCACGGCCAACCTGCGCTTCCTCAGCAGCCGGCAGGCCCTGGCCGACCTGGCTCACTTCCGCACCGCCGTGGCAGAGGCCAGAGGGCTGGGCGACCGGAAGTGGGTGGCGTTCGGCGGGTCGTACCCAGGCTCGCTGGCCGCCTGGTTCAGGCTCAAGTACCCTCATCTGGTCCATAGCTCTGTGGCCTCCAGTGCGCCCGTTCATGCCAAAGTCAACTTCCCAGGTAAGAGGTCACATTTCATGATCTCATCAACGCTTAATTGATTCAGATGAACACAATGAAGTGGATCAAGACCCAAGATTTGCATTTGGCATCTCAACATTACAGCGGTAGTGAAATGTAACATTATAAACCATCTGTTGAGGTTCTCAGTCATCCAGGTCATGGTGAATTCTTATCAAAATCTTCTCATCGTGGCAACTGGCCTTGAATGTCTTCCCTTGAAAACCTTTCACCCCTCATCCGAGAGGCTTCTTCAGTTCTAATGGCCTGTGGGGAGTTTCCGAATACAATTTATGATATTATTACATGCATTTTATTAGAAAACTCCCCACAGGCCATTAGACCCGAAGGAGCCTCTTGGATGAGGGGTGAAACGTCTTCAAGTGAAGCAATTCAGATGCTTCTAATGCCCACGGCCATTAGACTGAAAATCAGCGGTCAGGACAGCACACAACCCCGACCGGCCCATGGTGCATCTGTGCTACCACTACCTCACAAATTCACACATGTCATGATCTCATTTTGTTTTCTATCTTTATCCTTGTTGTCATTCCATTCGCATCCTGGTTAACTATTTTTATTCTCTTTGTTGTTTTTGTCCTTTAAATTGTCTATTCTATTTGTATTGATATTCATATTTATCGTTATTGTTGTACTGCTATGACAAATGAAATTTCCCCTATGGGGATCGATAAAGTATCAGCTTGTCTTAAAATTCATGTCCAGTAGCCGCGACAAGAAAATTTTGATAAGAACATCATAAACCATAGGCTAGGGTGGTGCAGTGGTTAGCGCTTCTGCCTCGCAAGAAGATGGATTCTTGGTTGGATTCCGACCTCTCTGTGTGGAGTCTCCCTGTGGATTCCTCAGGTTTCCTCCCACAGTCCAAAAACACAGCAGGTTACTTGGAGTAAACTTACCAGATGTATGACTGAGAGGGTGAATGGCTGCATGTCTCCATTTGAAGTGTGAATGGGAGCGGAAATGTCACTATATGACGTTGTGGATGAGAGGGTGAATGGTTGAATGTCTATATGCTGCCCTGTGATGGGCTGGCGACCGGTCCAGGGTGAGCCCGGCCTCTCACCTGATGATGGTGGGATTCGTTTCTCCATCTCCACCACCACCACAACTGCAGGAAAAGCATTTCGGAAAATGAATGAATGAATAATTAAACCAAAAGCTGTGTGATTCACGCCTAGCCCCAGACAGTGTGACATCAATAATCAATCTTCCAAAAAGTTCATCACCAGGAAGTGAGGTTTTAACAGTTAGAAATGATCCCAAGAGAGTCGAAATTTGAAAACAATGTTTTTTACAGAGCCAATAATTTAAATTGTGTATGAGACAGTTACGTAGCAACAAGCAAGCAAGTGAAGATGGTCCATATATATTCATGGCCAAGATGGATGTTTTTCTAAATGCTGTGTTTATTAAGCGTCTATTGCCTCCTCCTCACTCTGCCTTCTCCTGCAACCCCGGGCCCATCTTGGCCGACCTCCCCCTCCACTCGTGCTTGTTATCTTGGAAGTGAAAGCTCCGGAAGGATCAAAGATGGGGACGAGTTCAAACCTCCATCCGCGTCCGTGTTGTGTTTGGCCCGGTGCTTTGTTTTCCTCCGGAATGCTGCCGGCTGGAGTCGAGGTCAAAGTGCCTCTGAACACAGACATTGTTGATCCGCCCACATGTTAATATGATCTTGAAGACACACTAGCGTACACACACTTGTACTCCGCTCATGTTGACGAAAAGGGAAATATCAGAGAGAGTGAGTGGGGTTAGAATGCAAAGTGAAACTTTCCCTTTAGTTCATTTCATTCCCAAAACTACTCCTGTTCATCTGCACTTATTAACAGGAAGAGGCTGGCGTCCACTTCAAGGGGAGGGAAAGTCCAAGATTCTGCAAGTGGAGCTCTCCTCCTCCTCCTCCTCCTCTGACGAGAGCTCGCTGTTCCAAAGAACATTGTTTCTCCTCCAACCCCATCATCGATGAAACACCTTCATGTCCCACTGATTCATTTGAGGTCTGTCGCAATGCTTTTTTCCAGAGTACCTGGAGGTTGTGGATCGTTCGCTGGCATCCAGCGACCTAGACTGTCCTTCGCTGGTGAAGCAGGCCTCAGACGACCTGGTGGAACGTCTGAAGGACCCTGGGATGCTCGACAACATCACCAAGGACTTCAAGTACGGCGTCTCCGTCAGTCATTCATGACTTAAGGTGTGAACTGGAGGAAACGCCTCCTCGCCTCCTGTGATTGGCCACTCCAAGCGCCCTCACTTCCTGACCTCCTTCAGGTGGCAAGGCCACAAATCTGTCGTAATATCCCCTCCAATATTTCAAGAGTCAGCTTGAGGGGCGAGGGGGGAATTGAGATGTGGGCAGGGTCAAACCCTTGCACTGCCAAACCGAAAATCGGCTTCTACGGCCCCCTGGATACTCCTTCGTTCATTTATTCATTCTCCATACCACTTATCCTGCACTCAGGGTTGTGGGGGGGCTGAAGTCTATCCCATTCATCCGCTCACTCATTATGGAGACATACAAGCATTCACTCTGTCATTCACACGTCATATAGAAACATACAACGATTCACTCTCTCATTCACCCCTTTTATAGGGGCATACAAGTATTCACACGTCATATAGAGACACAAAACCATTCACTCCCTCATTGTCATGTCATATTAAGGCATACAGTCATTCACCCTCTCATTTAAATGTAATATCGAAACGTAGAAGCATTCACCCTCTCAGTCACACTTCTGGACATTTAGGGTCTCCAATTAACCTCCTGGAGGGTTCTGGACTTTTTGGACCTCTTATTCAAATGTCATAAAGTGACAAACAGCCATTGAATCCATTCATTCAATGGTCATTTATAGACATGCAATCATTCACTCTCTCATTCACACATAGAAACATACAACCATTCACCCATTCATTCACACATCATATCGAGAAATACAACAATTCATCATACAAGTCATTCTCATGTCATATAGAGAGATACAACCATTCACCCATTCATTCACACTTGTGGATATTTAGGGGCTCCTGCATGTTTTCGGATGCGGGAGAACATGGAGACCCCAAACAGAAAGGTCCCCCCCACCCCTCCCAATGGAAGCGTACGGAAGCTTAAAACCGCACCACCACCGTGACCCCTCCCTGGATTCTGCTTTGTGCAATCGGTGCTACACCTGTTTGGCTGTTAGAGCACACGCAATGCGTTCACTATCTGTAACGCTTAGCCGGCTCTCGGGAGAGCTGCCACGCAGGGTGCCGACCAGGCCGTTAGCAGCAACTCGGGGATCGGTGTCTTGCCCGAGGACACTTCGGCATGCAGACAGGAGGGGAATTAAACCGCCCACCGCCTCCTGAGCTACAGCTTGACCAACGCAGTTAATTCTGGAACCCGGAGCATCTTTTTATTTTATTCCCACGTCCTGTGTATCGTACGTGCAGACATGTTCTCATCCGGACACACACACACACACACACACACACACACACACACACACGGGCCAAAGAGAATGCTCCGGTGACTCGTGCGTCTTCCACAGACCACAGGGCGTCGGGCAACGCCGGCACGTGCGTCACCGTTATAATCACAATCCTTTCAAGGCAGCAACACCGGTGACCTGTTTCTAAAATCGGAGCATTACCAGATTTATCCCTGACGAGTGTGTGAGTGATCATCATTTTACCGCTTAAATCGCAGACTCCCGTAATTGCTGTCCACACACACACACATACACACACACACACCCTGACGCACACACACACACACACACACACACACACACACACACACACACACACACACACACACACACAAACACTCTGACGGCACTCCCCAAGAGGCCTTTGTCTTGTCATGGCGCCGGCACTGGTGGTGGGCCTCTGCTCGAATGCAGCTCGGGGTGACTCCGCATTTCATCTTTATTTCCCCGCGCTAAACATATGCAGGTGTTTTACTCGTCACCTGCATTTTGATACTCTTCAATCCGTGCTTTCTTTTTTATTTTTTACCTCACCACATTTCTCTTTCTCCTCCTCCCGTCCAGCCTGTGTTCCAAGCTGCAGCTCCAGACCGAAATGGACTCTGCCTACTTTCTGGAATCGCTGGCCGGGAATTTCATGGACGTCGTCCAGTACAATCGAGATAACAGGGAGTTTGAGGTATGATGTAATCACCACAAGTCAGATGACCCCAATACAATGTCATAAAACACACACACACCCACACGCAACCATATTGATTAGTCGGGAATGGACCGGAACTGATACTGGTTGGAATCAATTACTTTCAGTCCCGAGCATTTGCATCAGAAGCGCTGCGATGTTCGAAAAGGCCAATATCTGGTTCGGTTAGCTTAGCACGAAGGCAGGGGAAAAACACTAAAGCGAGCTGTGTCTCATTTTATTTTAAAACAATAGAAAGGCTAAAGTAACAGTTTCGGAAAACCGGTGTTTTTGAGCGATGCGGGACTTCAGGGTTGCTAGGTAACCAGGTCAGACCAGCGAGGCTGGACCTGATATCCATCGGAGTGATGATATCCATCCCTCCATCCATCCATCCATCTTCTGCTGCCTATCCGGGGAGGGGAGTTGCAGATGCCCGAATCTGGCTCCTCTGGATGCTGGAGGAGCAGCGGCTCTCCTCTGAGCATCCTCCTGGATGACCGAGCTCCTCACTTTGTCTCCGAGGCGTCCTCGGCTTCTTCTTCACCGCAACAGATCGATTCAGAGTCCTCGTCACTGCAGAGCTCTGCACTAATCCGCCCATCAGTCTCCAGTCTGATGTCTCCATGATCTCGGCGATGGCACTCAACCTTTGACCTTTGATTTCGATTTTCCATCCGGTCTGGAGATCACGGTCAGATGAAGCTAACAGAAGCACATCGTCTGCACAAAAGCAGAGACCTGCTCCTCAGGCCACCAAACAGGATTCGTGGCCTCAGAACACCAACATAGAAATTCTATCCATGAAGGTCATGAACAGAATAGGTGACAAAGTGCAACCCTTGCAGAATCCCTATAAATAAATACCATATCTTATTCTAAATTTCATTTTTTTTTTCAAACAAATTCTTTTTCTTGGTGTTTCTGAGGGGCTTTACAGCATGTCACTCCCGTCCTCAATGAACCACTGATGTGATGAATTAGATGTCAGCGAAAAGACGGGGGAGCCATTATATACAAATTTGTCAAAAGAAAACAAGCCGACGTTTGTCTTCTCTGGTGCGCGAGAGGCAAATGTTATCCTATCAAACCCCGAGTTTGCTCTAGAGGGGCTGGTTGGCGGTTTTACTGGCTGCCTCTGCCTCCGGCTAGCTCTTCTGCCTCACAGCAAGAGGGTCTCTGGTTTGATTCCGATCGCGGGGTGGGGGAGGTCAGGCATTTTTAATTTCCCTCCGATGTCTGCAAGGGTTTTCTCCGGGTTCTCCAGTTTCCTCCCACAGTCCAAAAGTAGGTCAGTTGCCCAGACGTGTGAATAAGATAAGATAATACTTTATTGATCCCCATCGGGGAAATTCGTTTAGTGGGGGTGCACCGTTCCTGGAGATACTGCAATACCAGGTCGATGTGTGGAGTGGACGGAGCAAGCCCTATTCCATATCCCTGTTCCAAAACTGTATTTAATATATGGTCCCCGCATTGGGGACGTATCAGATATTAAACTGATAGATGATTAGATCTAAATGTCCACAAGCGTGAATGAATGGGTGAATGGTTGTATGTCTCGATATGACATGAGAATGACAGAGTGAATTGTTGTATTTCTCTATAGGATATGTGAGGGAATGAGGCCGTGAATGGTTACATGTCTATAAATGACCAGTGAATGAATGGATTAAATGGCTGTTTGTCTCTTTATGACATGTGAATGAAATAGCGAATGGTTGTCTCTCTATATAACATATGAATGAGAGAGTGAATGGTTGTATATCTCTTTAGGACATGTGAATGAGAGGGTGAATCTCTAGTGGGAGGTCCCTAAATGTGGCCCTATGATGAACAGGTGTAAGATTATGAATGAATGAATCTCTGAAGTGGAAACCACTAGCCGTAGCCTGCCCCTGGGCTTATAGTGCTACCTCTGGATGCAGAGCCTGGATATCAGCATTTGCTGGGCTGAAGTGGTTCACACGTGATGGTAGCTTCATATTAACATGCAAACCATGTTATGTTGACTTTCATTTCCATATGCTTAGGCAGGGGTGTGACTTTTATTTTGTTTTTTGTTTTTTAATGAAGACAACAAAACAGTTTATTCATTAAAGCTCAACAATCCTGGTCAATAAAGTTGTTTTCCATGTTTGGTCTCACTTCCAAAATGCAGCGCTTTCTCCTGTCTTATTACCTATTTATAACATCTGTTACCTTTCTTTTCCCCACTCTGTGCCCATTTTTAACAGTCACCCCTCTTTTCTCCTCCTCTTTTTTTTTTCATCCCTTCCCTTCTCTGTCCCCCCTCAGTGCCTCGAGGAGACGTGAGTCCGATTACCAATAAGCTGATGTGAAAAAGTAACAAAAGACTCTTTGGTCTCCGCGGTTTCCTGTTGCCCCGAGCTAAACAGACGCTTATAAAAGATCCGAGAAGGAGCGGCGGGCCACAGAGTCCGCCGCGCTCGCAGGCAAACACAGCCAACAGCTGCCTCCCTGACACAAAGGTCCCGAGCAGACCGCGAGGTTTTAGATACCCAGGAGGAATGCAGCGTCGGGCTCGGAGCGCGGTGTAATTCAATCGGAAGAGTCAGATCAGTAGCTTCACACTTGACAGTTTATCAATGGAGTGCTTTATAGAATACACCAGGAAGTTCTGCGATGCTGCAGCTTGCAGAACAAGCACAAACAGTTCACTTTATTTATTTTATTTCAAATCCTGCAAGATGCGGAGAGGATATTTGCAAAGGGTCGTTTATAGCTTTTATTTTACCACAAAAGGAAAATAAAAACCCTGGCCACGTCTCCTTCTCAGGTCCGTTTGGTGATGCGAGCGTATCGGTCATACTGGGGGTGAAGGCATCGGATGTGGCTCACCTCAATGCAATCTATCCATCATAAATGTTCAACAAAATCAAAATGAGCCGTGGGTGACCTCCCTACACACACACATATTTAACCGCCTCGTTGGAAACGTGCGCAGGTCGGTCGATGGGTGAATTGCACGCCGTTATCAGCGGTGGCTGAGGCAAAGCGAAATTTGACTCAAGAGGTGGTGAATTCATGCTATTAAACTGAGAGAAATGGCATCTTCACACGTATTTCCTTCTTTTTCTTCTTCTTCTTCTTCTTCTCGCTGCGCCGGGATGTGGACACCAGGGAGTGGCGGGCACCAACATTACTATCGACGTACTGTGCAGCATGATGGCTGACACGTCCCTGGGAGAGCCATACATGCGCTACGCCGCCGTGGCCCACCTAATGATGAAGACCTTCTCCGTGAAGTGCCTCGATGCCAGCTTTAATAACAACCTCAGAGACATGACTAATACATCCTGGGATGGGCCAGCAGCTGGAGGAGGTGGGTCACATTGGGAAATGGTTTTCTCGTTTGTGTGTGTGTGTGTGTGTGTGTGTGTGTGTGTGTGCGTGCGTGCGTGCGTGCGTGCGTGCGTGTGTGCGTGCGTGCGTGCGTGCGTGCGTGCGTGCGCGTGCGCGTGTGTGCATAAATATGGCGTGGCCCGTTTTGAAAACGAAACTTCTTGTCATGTCCCTGCTGTTACAAAACAAGTTGCGAAATGCGTATTTCAGGGTCATTTCTGGTCTGGCTGTCAGGTGGGAACGTCTTTTTTTTTTTTTTTTTTTTGTCCAGTCACAGAGGAGGACCAGAGTAGAAAATAACTCGCATAGAAATTTTCCACTGCCCACTTATAGATGATAAAGGGACTTTCCATCATAACCGAGGAAGAAGGGGAGCAGAATATAAATTTAATCCCATGCATTATCATTTCTGGGTGCATAAGAGGAGCACTAGGGGAAGGAAAGTTATTATCACACGGAGCAGAATGATGAGTATTCACGGTGCAACGCTGTTGCCTGGATGTTCACTTCAGGCCCAAGATCGTTGCCTCACAGTGAGAAGGTCCCCGGTTCGATTCAGACAGACAGCGCCTCCGTGCCTGCGTTGGTTTCCTCCCACAGTCCAAGCGATGCAGGAGGCTCATTGGAGACCCTAAATTGCCCGGATGTGTGAATCAGAGAGTAATGCCTCTTTATGACATGTGAATGAGTGAGTGAATGGTCTTATGTCTCGATATGTGGCCCTGTGGCGAACCCCGCCTCCCGCCCAATGGCTCCAGCACTGCTGTAACCATGACTGCATGATAAGCGGTACAGACAATAAATGAATAGCTTTTATTGTTTGGTCAGTATCATATCATAATGGTACATTAACATGGAACTGTGAAAACGGGCCATGGCCCTGGAGTGGATGAGTGGTAGCTCTGCATCACAGATTAAAAAAAGAACAGTTTTTCCATATTGCACCGCAAAGCACAGTTGTTGCCCGAGGCAGCGCTTTCAGCTCCCAGGTCGCGTTTGTTGAGTGAATTGGCCGGACAAGATTACAACAACAGGAAGTGATCTCTCGCTCTCCTAAAAAAAAAAAAAGAAAAGAAAGAAACCTCAGTGATGTGTAGTCTCCGTGTCTTTTGGGTTTCGCTTGCATCATTTCCTCGCTGACCAGGCGTCGAAAACAGGTACTTTTGGTTGTCGCTCAGCCAAGCCGCGCTTTTAATATCCTTGTTATCCGTAGCGCTTTGACGGCACGCTGTCGAGCACCTCCTGTCCCACGCCTCGCGTCAGATGAATAGCAGCAAGTGAATGTTACCATCCCTGTCCCGGGGGGCTGGACGTGCTGTTGACTCACCGTCGCGGCCAGTTCTCAGGGCTCAGGTAACGAACGTGGATCCTTTTTCGGGGGCATCCATCCCTCACGGCCGACCTGAATCTTTTGGTTTAGTGTTCCTCGGTGTTCCGTTTCCAATGCTTTCGCCTCCTGCAGCACCAGCATGCCTCACACTAAAACCGAGCCCGACTAAAAGCCCGCAAGATTTTTTTCCTGGCAGCCATTGAATCAGAGCCATCACCGTCCCAATGTGGGACACCAGTGCCCATCACCTCTTTTCTGTTGGGGGCAGTTTGCTGAGCAGGTGGAGCATCTCCAGATGAGGAGGAAGCACAAACCGCTGTCTGATTTACACATTAGTTTCAAGCACAATCGATTCTGATTCTTAAAATGACTCAGTCTGAGATTTCTGGCCAAGATTCTGATTTCCAGCCCGAATTCCGTTCCAGGAACTACCCTCCTCCTCCTTCTCCTGCTCCTCCTCCAGGGGAACCTTTTAGTTTTACATTCCAACAGCCAGTACGGGACGACGATAGGGGCTGTTGTGACGCAAACATCTGCGTCGTGCACATTAAACACCAAAACTCTAAATGAACCGCTGAAGAAGAAGAAGACGACACGGACAACGTGGAGATTGAAGCTGCCACGGCGTTCGTCTTCTGCATGGCGGGAATAGTAACCATGGACTATCAGATGGGTTGAAGTGTTTTCATCTTCTCCCTGCACTGCTTCACTGTGTGAAGTACCCTGCCGTTAGCTAACTCTGGACTTGTTTTTAGCTAAAATGCTGACGTTTCCCGGAAACCCCTCTGTGGAGTAGCCGGCCAGAAGCCGGCCAACGACCTCTTCGTGGGCCCATTTCTCGCCGGTTCTGTCTGTCCCAGCTGACCAAGGCATAATAGTTAAAAATGGCACCCCGCAGTCCTCAAGATGTATTTGAAAATGGGCACTTACGAGTTCCACCGATCACCAAGCACCGACATCACATGAGCTCCTGTGAAACCGTAAAAAGACCCTGCCTCAAAGAAGGAGCTAAAATGCTTTTTGGAACTGAGGTCCAAGTTCCTATGCTGTCCCCATTCATGGACAGTCTAGTTCCCGAAAAGGTGCTCAGAACTGCCCAATCGTTGAGCAAAAGAGATTATTAGCTGTCCATAAATGTACTGTTTCTATTCTTGTATCTTCTTGAGACGACCAAAAGCGTGTTTCCTTGCCAGACCTCCTTGGCTGTCTCGACAATTATTACCTTTTCTTTCCTATCAACGGGGGGGGACAAGGCCATTGATGTTGTCACGGGAGTGTGCTTCTGTCTGCGTTCCGATCGCTGCTTCTGAAATGAGTGTCAGATCGGCTCGGTTCAGGACGGACGGCGGAGTGGCATTGTATCATTATGTGTGGTGAGACAACTCGACCCGAGCAGAGAGGAATACATCATGTTTTATTTATTTGACATGAGACAGTTGTACTCTGATATCCCTCGTGCTTTTGCCTGATCTCATTACTTTTATTTGACGACCTGGAACCACAGCTAGAAGGCAGCGTGACTAACAGGCAACATTACGCTGCCAGCTTGTATACACTCGGTCTAGACAATGGTCATGTTTTTCCCGTTTTGTCCTCTCCCTCTTTAAATACCCTAATTCTAAACTGGGGGCATGGCCCGGCGCGGTGGCGCAGTGGTTAGCGCCTCCGCCTCACAGGAAGAAGGTCCCTGGTTGGACTCCGAAGGGAAGATGGTGGGGGGGACTTTCTGTGCAGAGTTCACATCTTTCCTCCAACGAGAGGAAACATGTGGAGGTCAATTTGAAACCATAAACAGCCCAGATGTGTGAATGAGAGAGTGAATGGTTGTGCGTCTGTGTTCATTATGAATGAGAGTTAATGCTTGTATGTCTGTATGACGTGTGAATGAGAGAGTGAATTATGTACGTGTCTATTTCTACGAGTGAATACTTGTATGTCTCTATGTGTGGCCCCGTGATCGAGCGGTCCACGGCGAACCCCGTCTCTCGCCCAATGACAGCCGGGATAGGCTCCAGCAACCCCGCAATCCTGAATGCAGGATAAGCAATATAGATAATGAATGAATGAATAAACTGGAGGCAGTGCTATAAATCAACACCAAATGTATTGTATGAAAACAGATGTGTAGGGTTTCAAAGCACAAAAGAAGTAGTTTTAGCGAATGCGACACATAAACTGAGCATACTCGTGTGTGTGTGTGTGTGTGTGTGTGTTGTCAGGGAGGCAGTGGTACTACCAGACCTGCACTGAATTTGGATTCTACCAGAGCACAGATTCACCCAACCAAGCTTTCTCTGGTTTCCCTCTAAAGTGAGTACATGGAACACGGAGCACGTCTAATAAACCATGACATTTCTGAATTCTCCCCCCTCTGACACATCGCTGCTTACACACACACACACACACACACACACACACACACACACACACACACACACACACACACACACACACACACACACACACACACACACACACACACACACACACGCACACACACACACACACACACACACCCTCTC
>CAAKHD010036166.1:18812-32101 GCA_901007705.1 Fistularia tabacaria | reverse complement strand
ACCCCCCCACCCTCTCTTCTCCTCCCCCTGCCCCCCCCACCAGCTCCCACCTGCTCTCTCTCTCTCCCTCACACACACACCCACACACACACACACACACACCCACACACACACACACACACACACACACACACACACACACACACACACACACACACACACACACACACACACACACACGCACACACACACGCACACCCTGGCATCCTATCTCTTCTCATTCATCAATCTCAATCTCTCGCCCAGGTATCATACCGCGCAGTGCGCGGCATACTTCAACATCAGTTCGGAGGAGTTGTCGGACGCCGTGATCCAGACAAACGAGTATTACGGCGGTTTTGATGTCCGCTCCAGCAGAATAGTCTTTCCGAATGGGTCCATCGACCCCTGGCACGCACTGGGGATCACCTGGGACATCACGCCTGACCTGCCCGCTATTTTCACCAAAGGTGAGAAACAATTTTTAGGGCTCTCCGTCTTTGTGTTGCAATCCCCTGCAAATTAGAGGTAGATACATTCAAGAATGGAAGAATCAATAAATAAACTTTAAATAAGAATTGTAACATTGTCTGTACCTTAGCGTGCTCTCCCCGTGTCTGGGCCGGGTTCCCCCGGGTTCCCCGGTTTCCTCTCACAGTCTAAAAACATGCAGCGGGTTCATCGGAGACCTCCAATTGGCGTGTGAATGACAGAGTGAATGGTCGTATGTCTATATGTGACCTGTGGATGAGAGGGGGAATGGCTGTTTGCCTCTTTTGAACACGTGAATGAGCCAGTGAGTGACATATGTCTCTATAATGTGTGAATCAGGGTGAATGGTTGGATGTCTCTATATGACGTGTTAATGAGTGAGTAAATGGTTTTATGTCTATATGATGGAATGAGAAGTGAATAGTTGTCTTTATATGACGTGTGAATGGGTGCATGACTATCTTTACCCCTGGTGATCGGCTGCCGACCGATCTGGGTTGAACCCCTCCTCTCGTCCAATGACAGCTGCCCCCACAACCCTGAGTCCAAGATAAGGGGCGTAGATCATGAATGAATTAATGAATATTTATCGAGCGCTTTCAATCAAAGTGCTGTTCAATTGAGAAGAGAAGGACACAAACGGCACACATTCAGTTAATTTATTCCGTCTAACCTGTGTTTAGGGACTCAATGAGGTTTGACGCGTCCGGTTAACCCTCTGCACGGTTTTTGGACTGATGGAGGAATCCCACGTGGAGACGGGTAGAACACGGAGACTGCACACAGGAAGCAATGAAAGCAGGAACCATCTTGCTGTTGTCGTATTCATACATTTCATCCTTTCCATCCATGTTAAAGACAACATTCTAAAATCGTCACTCATTATGCAGAAATTCTTGACTGAACGACGCAACCGTTTCCATTAAGTACTGAAATCTTGCAAAATACCGTAAAAAAATTGCATTTGAGGGTGTCGGTTGCTTATTTTGAAATCGAACGTCACACCCCGTATGAGACATGGAACTTTTGGCAAATAAGGCCACACGTGTGAGGCTATTTCACTCACATTGAAAAGTGAAAGAACTAACAATTCATTGTTCCTAATGGGGGGAGAGGGGGTACTTGACGTGCTGCAGTGCATAAAAAAACAAAAAAAGTCAGTTAAAATGAAATGTCTGATGAAAACAAACGCTGGGATTTAGACGGTCCTTCAGCCAGATACTAATCAAGATGTTGCTAATGGGCACACTGAAGCAGACATTTTAATTTTGACCAACTGAACGAATGTGGAGCTCAAACAGCGTGTCTGGGAGGAGAAGGACACCCTGGGCGCTCATTCCAAACGTTACGACACCTGAATTGATTTCACCAATTTCATGGACATTACGTTTAGATTTGAAATCCATTTGGATGGAATCCTTGCCGATGTGCGATGGGACGGGTGACAGATGGCCTCCCCTTTCATACTGCGGCATAGCTGCCTCCCAAGGGCTCACTGGGAGCAACCTCGAGGTTCAGTGTCTTGCCCAAAGGGCACTTCGGAAGGAGTCGGGAATTGAACCGCCAATCTTCTGATAGAGGGAACGCTGCCCCAATCTCCTCTTATTTTGCCCATCGAAGAGGAAGTCACAGAAAATGCATGTATTCATGTATCGGACCCAAACTCAACCAAAACATGTTCAGGGACTCTTTCCAATGCCAGAAGTCAGAGAAGAAAAAGAAGAAAACAAATGAAAAAAAGGCTCATATTCAGTCGCGTATATTTTGTAATTCGCTGATCACGGTAAATCCAAATTTTTTACCCCTTTAAAAAAAAATGAAAATATATCCAAAAAATCCAAATCCGTAGGTTGGCCTCTATGTTTTGACCATTAAGGCCTTTTGAATGAGCCTATTTCCAGGTCTATAATTTGTTGAGTCACACGAGTCCAAGGTGCACAATGACTTACTTGTTCATTTTAAACTTTATTGGGCTGATTGTTGTTCTTGTTACTCAACATCACAGTTTTATTGTGCTGCTCTGCCACTGCCCGTAATTTATATCATTTCTGTGCTTCAGGGACGGCCCACTGTGCCAATATGTACCCTGCACGCGCCGAGGACCTCTTCGGGCTTACGCTCGCCCGCCAAAACATCTCGTCATTCCTCCATCGGTGGTTGGAGAAGTAACGTCCGGCTGAATCCGAATCAATGGCTTTGCGAAGCAAACTTTTAATTTGCCGCTTATTCTACCGCCAAAAATGATTTACGTCTCAAAAATAAGGCACTTTACGCGAACAGAGCTCAATGTTTTGGTATTCTGAGTCAGTGAGGCAAGTACGTGCCAATCGGTGGAAATGTTTTATTCACCTCTTGCTATTTTTTGCTTTTTAAGTGTTGTTCATATGTTTCATTGCAAGAATATATTCAGAGCTGCTGCATCACCTGCACTGTTTTAGGCACAGAGAAAAATTCATTTTCCTGATTTCATAATATTTTTTAAGAGTGATGCTGTGTCCTCAGCGGGAGTGAATCCCGACAGGCAACTTCAGGGACACAGTTCTTCGAGATAATCTTATTGACTTGAATTTTTTCGGAGGTGTGATGATTGTTTTGACTTTTTCCAATAAAAGAAAAAAAACAAAACAAATAAACCACAGTCCACGACTTTCATTTCCGTCTGCACACAGGAGACAGATTCAACTATTAATTCGTGTTTTTCATATCAGGAATCCCATCTGCAAAAGCACCATTTGCAAATGAGATTTTTGAAACCAATCTTTTCATCGAGGAGTTGGTCAACAGCATGGTGGCGTGATCGTGGATAAATCAAAGGTGCCCTGTTGCAAAACTCTAAAAAAAATCATGTCAAAACAGGCAGCAAAGAGGGAAGAAGAAAACCTTTCAGAAGAGGCTTTTGTCCGGTGAACAACGGCTTCAGGTTCTTGTGTTTGCATGGAAAATGCGTTGCACAAACCTGCACACAACTGGTCCCGTGTGGCACAAGTTTCGTCTTGTTCGATGATAAGAAAGTGGCGAAAATGTGTTGGCTGCTCAACAGTGACGCAATGCTATCTCCAGTCGGACCCACAGACGCCGTATCAGACACGGCAGCGTGTTGCAACGTTATCACCTTTTGTTTTGCATGTCATGATTCGAGTTTAATTCTGCGCCTGCAGCTGGTGCAGCCTCTCAAACCTGCATGACCCCGATGTTAACCCTTTCTCCTAGATACTGTTTATTTTCACATCTCTGCATCCCAGCGGGACATCCCAGACCCTTTGACCATTGCGTAATCGCGGCCACGAAAGCGGGACACCAATATATTGTAATTCAGCCTCTCTGGTCGATCATTTGCTTTTGACTTGTTATTCAGAGGCTAAACAGAACCGAGTGATGTATGTGCACAATATAACCACACTTATGATGGTATTGATCCTCTGCAAGGCTTTTCTCAAGCGTATGTTGCAGTACACAAACTTTTGAGTTACCTGCCGAGCATCAGGTGGATTGCATTGATTGTTCCAAACAAAAATGAAAAGAAAAAAATAATCAATTTGCTCACACAGGCTCTGCAAAGCCTGTCAAGACCAGAAGCAGAGGCACAGTGGCTTAGGAAAATCCATCAACTGTTCCATTGCACTGCGTTGTGATTTTGGAAACAGCCGAGTGATTCTCATCTGCGGTGATCAAACGCAAAACAAACAACAAAAAAAAAAGAAATAAGATTAGTGTATTGCATTGTTCCACATATTTCCTGCCAATATCATTCCAAGTTGTAAAAGATGTTTATCGGTTCTCTTTAGATGTGCAGAATTGTCCGGAAATTGCATCGCGGGGTGAAAGTTAAACATCATTTATCTTCATATGAACACGTTGCTAAATAACATGAGGCGGCTGTCGAGAGATAGGGCGGCACAGTGGCGCAGTGGTGAGCGCTTCGGCCTCACGCCTTGGGTACCTTTCTGTGTAACGTCTGCATGTTCTCCCCGTGCCTGTGTGCGTTTCCTCCGGGTTCTCCGGTTTCCTCCCACACTCCAAAATCAAAAATGCCCTGAATGACAGAGTGCGTGAATGGCTGTTTCGTCCATCCACGTGGCCCTGCGATTGACCGGCGACCAGTCCGGGGTGTACCCCACCTCTCAACCCCCGATGACAGCTGGGATAGGCTACAGCATCCCCCCGCGACCCTGAGTGCAAGGATACGACGACGATGGATGGATTGATGGATGGATGGATGGTTGTCGTGAGATCCGAAGGCTAACTTGGCGTTTCCGGTCGTGTTTTATTTTGAAAGGCAACCCGGAAGTAGAGCCTGGCCTCACACACGGCGCTGGCCGCTCTGAGGGCGGAGTTCACTCTATTAAAGCCCTCTCTCTTGTCGGGAGCAACTTAACGAGTCAGTGTCCGCAGTCGTCCTGAGCGGAATTGAAAAAACAAAAACCCGGACAGCCTTTTCACTCACACTTCGGACGAGTTATGCGGTAGAAGAAAGAAAGAGGGAACACAAAAAAGAAAGGAGAGGAAAACGCCGAGCTTTTTGGCCGGAGAAAGTGAGCGTTTCACCTGCGCGAGGAGGCGAACTTAGCCGCTCACATCAGAGGTAACCGCCATCCTTGTATCTTCTCCACGGTAACGTTCGGACCTAGCTTAACAATCCCCCGCCGCCGCCCTTTAGCCTCCCCTTCTTTGGCCGAATAAACCGTTTATTTCTCTCAGACATGCGTATGTGTTCGATAGTGCGATTAAACGACGATGTTCTTTCACTTTTTCCTTTTTTTGGGGGGGGGGGGGCGCCGTGACCCCCTCCAGGCTTTCCCTCGGAGAAGGGTCCGTTCCCCCTCCTGCCGCCGCCTCTCCGTTTGAATTAGCCCCCTATTGATTTCACAGGCGGCGGGTGTGCGGCCATTTACGTGAGCGCTCCTTCCAGGACAAACGCAAGAAAGAAAGGAAGAAAAGTTTTTTTATATTTAGGTTTTTTTTTTTCTTCCAAAATCCGGCACCGTGAACAACTTAAATTTATGCTTCCCTTTTTAAACATTATGATAATATGAATAAATTGATTTGAACAGACTAGAATGCGACTTTAATCGTCCCACAATGGAGAAATTTCAATGCGCACTGCAGAAAGTGGACAGCGCAGTAGAGGTAATTAGGTTATAAATATTAGAAGTTGGAAATTTTTTAAGTCTGTGAAGATGGAAAATAAAAAGTGAAAAATATAAATACTTGTGTTTAAAAAAAAAATAAAAAAAAACAAAAACAAAAAACTAGCAGCGAGATGATCATAAATGATCATACTGATTCATGCACAGAAAAAAAAGTATATATTTCAAGAAACCTCTCAGATTAAGATTTTTGGGGGAACATATTGTACCCTTAACAAGAAATGCGTCAATTTTGGTATTTCCTTTCACCCAAGTTTTGAGCAGTATTGCTGCAAATCTTCCATGGTGAGGTTTACAGCTCATGCTTTTTTAACACTTTTACAGCATTTAGATTGTGTATTTTGTTATTGTGCTTAAGTGTGTATTTGTGATGTGTGGATGTGTTGTGGCTTCTTGACTGCTTGCATGCATCCAAAAAAAAAAAAAAACCCCAAGAGAGGAGAGCTGAAATTCAGCCGTTGGTATAATCTGGTTCGACGTTAAATTGTATCATCAGTATCAAATAAATTCAATATAAATCATTTCTCATGAATGTTACATGGCCCTCCTAGCAAGCCATCAATAATTCTGTCTGGCTCCCGGGAATACATTCATTCTGCTCCAGTGAGTGGGGGGTTTGGGGGGTGGGGGTACAGGCTGATTCATGTTCTTAAAATTGTCTGAACTCTGAATCTAGCTAAAAATAAAATGGTTGAAACTGAATAAGCCACTGCAATATTTAGATAATGTGAGAACGTTAGACAGAGCAGCACATAATTAAAGGTTCCCTTGGCTGAGCATGAGGAAAGTGAAAATAGGGGTTTAACATGACGCATCATGTGGATGAGACATCTGAGTCTGTTTTACTTGTCTATCAATAATATTTCTAATTGTGTTAAAATTGAAATTGTGTTCTTGTTTTGTTTTTTTTTACTAGGTGGTGTTTACATAAAAATGAAGCACTTGTCATTATTGTGCTTGTACGCACTGGTGATCTTACACATTCATCAGGGTGTGCTGTCCCAGGCTCCATCATATGGTGAACGAGGCTCAGATCTTGGAATACAGGTGTTTCAGCAAGTCACGCAATCCAAGCCTTTGGAAAATGTTGTGCTTTCACCCCACGGAGTGGCATCCATCCTCGGCATGCTGCTCCCAGGAGTCCATGGGGAAACCCGAAAGCAGGTCCTCAATGCTCTTCGTTACAAGAAAAATGGTAAGATGCATATCCGTGTCTTAGGCAAGATCAACTTTTACTCATGAGGTCTTGAGCTTAGAATGGAAACTTAATATGGATGTTACTTGGCGTTTGCAGGCCCTTACAAGATGTTGAAGAAGCTGCACAAGACATTGACAGCAAAGTCTAACCAGGACATTGTTTTAATTGCAAATGCCATGTTCAGCCAAGAGAGTTTCCCCATGGAGCAGGCCTTTGTAGACGCAAACAAGGCTAATTTCCAGTGTGAGAGCAGAAGCTTGGACTTCAGCAACCACCAGGGGGCAGCAGATATTATCAATGCATGGGTCAGCAATAAGACTAAAGGTAGGAGCGGTGACCATGTACATGGCATGAGTTTATTTATTTCTAATAAAAATTACCAAGCTGTTTGAGTTTGGAAAATGTGTCAAAGAAAATTCAAGCTAAGAAAAAAAACATACCTTTGAAATTCCAGATAAGACTTTCAAAGTTTGTTTTTATACAGTGAGTTTTATTTTCTGCCTTGTTGCTGGATTGCATTTTTCATCTCATGGGAATCTTTTCAAAATCAAACCATTCCCCTATGCTGAATATTTATGCAGGTCACATTCCCAGCTTGATCCAACCAGACATGCTGGATGCAGAGCTAACCCGTTTGGTTGCTGTCAACTCCATCTACTTCAAGGGCCTATGGAAGTCCCGCTTCCAGCCCGAGAACACCAAAATGAGGTCCTTCACTGGGGGCAATGGGAACGTTTACAAAGTCCCCATGATGTCCCAGCTGTCAGTCTTCAACATCGGTGAGTGGTAGTTCCGACTGCTTCCGACTGACCTCCTTAACAATAGTAGTTGTCACAGACTCGGTTTCACACGGTCAGAAACTACACTGGGAGGATACCGCCTTGGCAGGTAGCAATTGAAGGGTGTCGGGCAGTCGCTCACAGTGTGTCTGGTCAGATTCGGTAAGGGTCAGTGGTGCATATTCTTGAGAGCAACTTATCCCTCCAGCCAATGATTTTACCCCTCAAAAAATGTTATTTGTACCAAAGAAATTCTGATAAGCTCTCATTTTTGTCAGGCTGAAATGTCAACATGGAAAATCAATCACACACAGACTAGTTTTGAAAAGTAGATTCATTCATCACTAAATGCCAAGTCCAATTATAAGTGGTTAGAAATCTAATCAGTGGGATCTATTATTCTTCCATCAAACCGCAGTGTTAAATTGGATGATTAAATAGACAATGTTTCGATGAGGGGTGTATTGATTAAGTGATTCATCAAAATTAAGTTCAATTTGATTTTCGCGGCTGGTTTTAATTGATTGATTTTCCTGGGTGAAATTACATTGCATGGTTTGAGCAGATTTGCATAATGTTCTCACAAACTCAAGTCGCGGTGCCTTTTGGATGTTTTCTGCCTCCCATTAAATCCGCTACCCATGTGCATCTAAGAAAATATAGATAGCAAGCAACTCTTAAGTTTCCAGTCTGAATTTTAGAAATAAAGTAATATCTGTAAAAATTGCATGAAATTATGTACATTTTTGTCTATTGGCCTCTTCACTGTCGGAATATCAAGACCTCAAAAAATAGAAGCTGCCACGGGTATATTTTAACATAATGGAAATATTTCTCTTAATATTTTCTAAGCAGCTACTCTACCTGAAAACTTTTTTTATTTAATCAGTTTTCTAATTAAAATACATTTTTCTGTTTATACAACTAATTTGTTTACCCTTTCAAACAATGGCAGCAAAGAGGGTTAGAGATGACCATTTTTGTTCAGTGGTTATGGTTATAAAAAGTGCAAGTCAGCTGATATGTAATTGTTAATATTAATATTTAAACTCAACAATCGTCATTTTATTCAGCTAAACAACTAGTCAGATGTATGTTGCAAACCTTTATCTTCGGCAATGTTGGAGTGTTACTCTTTTTCTGTCATTTTCTATTTTACCAGATGGAAACAAAATATCTGTTTTATATTTAGGCCTTCCTCCTCCCTGCTGTCTTGAAATTGCTTGCGGTTCCTTAATAACTACTATTAAAACAAAGGGCTATTTTCATCATTAGAAGGCACTGCCACAGATGGCTGATAAAACTGGAAGACCTGAACAGGAAAAAGAAACCGTCTCAACAGAAACGTTATTTATGGGAGAGCCAGTCCAGACACGTTGCATACAGTCGGATTCAACAATGCATATTAAGTACGAATCTTTGACAACCAGTGAATTTATTCCAGCGGAATCTCACTCTGCCATGGGTTCATTCCGGTTCTCTTACAAGTCTCATCAGATGGATTTTCAGACTTGTTAGAGGTCATTTGAGTGGGTTCGGTCAAAGTGCAAAACAGCTGAATAACACGGGTTCTGTCAATTCTCAGCAAAATGAACTTGAATTTATAGATTTGATTCAACCATTTCATCCTTGGAATTATGGTAGTCCAATGAATTAAGTGACAGCTCAGATATAGTGATGCCACGCAAGTTCTGGGGCTTTTTGGCTGAGGATTCTTGTCCATCCTCCCTGCACATTGACTATTGACTATGTTGAGAAAAGTAATTTAACGTGACTATTACTCACACTCTTCCACAAGTGTTAGCAGTGTACTGCATGAAGTCATTAGCATGCTTCAACTAAATCACTTGCCTAATGGATTTATACTGTCATTTTGAATCTAATGGAAATACACACATTCGGTTTTATGACATTAAAACATAACGTGCTGTGTTGACTTTAATGGCTATATAAATCATTAGAAACTGCAGGCCGATTCGAATGAATGCCTGTGGTTTGAGGCTGGCTACTGCTGTGAAATTCAAGTACTCTTTTTGACCAACTGCTTTCGCATCAGAGGTGTTCAGTACATTTTTTGCGATACACATAAAAGCACATGTAGAAGGAAATGCAATGTCTTCTAAGATATTGCAGGAGGGCTGGAAAAATGTGACCCATGCAGATCAATGAAACCAGCAATATTTTTCCAGTGCACTTTGTTTTTTCTACCTCAACCTCCTCTGTCTAGCAGGTCTCCTCTGGTGGAGAGAATCTGTTTTGCACTCAAGAAAAGCTGCATTGTTCCAGTCCCAAACACTTCGGTAGTAAATCCTTGCCAAAGAACCCCCCCCCCCACAAAATAAATAGATAAATAAATAAAAAGATGTCATATGTAAGTCAGTTTCTTAATGTAAGTTATGGAGAGAACCCCCATAAAGAGGCCCCATGGTTAATTGTGGAAATATGTTAGAAAATTATCATGCCTTCAATAATGGCATTATGAATAGACATCAGTAAGATATTAATATACAAAGTGCAGTCATCTCAGTGAAAAGTCAAACATTCATTGTGTATGTATGGATATGTATACATACACCTTACTGGTTAAAGCTCCAGTCTGTCCGCTGCCTGGCTGCTACAAAGTCTCATCAGTGCAGAACATCTGCAGCCATCAGCTGCTCAGCAGATCTGTTGGTTTTTTTTTTTTTCCATGTAGGAGTGTCACTTAAACATGTTTCCTTATCTGAAAAATGGCTTTTTAGCTTAAAAAAAAAAAAAAAAAAAACTTTCCATGATGTAATTTTGCCCGGACCTCTGTGGGGCAGTAGCTGCAGGGGCTGCTGAATTTCCTCATTTCAAAGGAACTCCTGTTGGACACACCTTGTCCGGTGTATCTAGCACCCCCGGTCCACCACTTTGTTTCTGCTTTTTCTGCCTGCACAGCACATACCTGCCAACTGGGCTCTCAATGCTGCTCTACGGATGCTATAAGATTTACTGTCTTCCTTCAGCAGTCACTGTTTAACTCTCCTACACGGGTGTTTTATATCTTTTCTGACATCACAAATGCCTTTTAATAGGGCATTCATTTAACATACTGAACTGTTTACACGGTATTTTATGGAATCCAAAGACTCATAAAAATGGGCGACAAAGTATCTGGGGGGAAAAAATGTATCATGGTCGTTTCATATCTTGAAGATTTAAATTTGTGACAGATGTCACCAAAGTCATCCCTGCCGTTTTGAATTATAGCAGGTTTAATGGGCTGACAGTCAGCCTTCCTTAGGCCTTTTTAAAACAATGAACACCCCATGTTTTCCCTTTTCCCCTAGGCACAGCTACCACGCCGCAAGGATTGAAATATAAGGTAATTGAGCTGCCCTATCACGGCAACACAATCAGCATGCTGATTGTCCTCCCCACTGACGAGGACACGCCATTGTCCCGCGTGATCCCACATATCAGCACAACCACGGTGCAGAGCTGGACCAAACTAATGCACATGAGGAAAGTCCGCCTGCTCATCCCAAAGTAAGACAGACACAAAGTAGTAAACTCTTTTTTTTTTTTTTTTTTTTTTTTTTCCCCCCTCCCTTTTTTTGGACTGAAATTGAGAAGTCCCAGTCGACTGAATGCCCGTTTTGTTCTTTAGGTTTACTGCTGACGCCGAGGTAGATCTGGAGGCCCCGCTCTCAGCGCTGGGTATAACGGACATGTTCAGTCAGGCCAAGGCTGATTTCAGACACTTGAGTGAGTGAACACACAACCAGTCCCATCCAAATACAACAGTCTCACAGTATTCACAACAAGATTTATTTGGATGAGTGAGGCTTAAAAGTATGAAGCGGGTATGTGACTGTTTATTGCTAAGAGCCAGAGAGTATGCAATGTACAGTATGTAACTGTGCTGTGTGAAAAGCTGAATCATCCCGTGTCACCTCCAGATGAAGCATTCCACTGCCACAGCACTGTGCACCCCACAGAAAACTCCAGTGTGAGACAGAATGGGTCATCAAGCACTCCTAATGCAGCAGTGGTTGCTTGCCAGATTAGCTGTTAACAGCTATTTTTTTTTTCCTCCAGGTGCTGAGCCTGTCCATGTGTCCAAGGCTCTGCAGAAAGCCAAAGTAGTGGTGAATGAAGATGGAACAAAAGCAGCAGCTGCCACTAGTGAGTGTTCAGTGATGGAGGCTCAGGTTTTTGTTTAGAATCACCCACTAATGAGCTATTCATTATGAGCACAATGTCAAATCGCATACGTTACTTGTTCCCAATCCATAGTACGGTATGCGGGTTTTTGTATACATTAGAAATGCCCGGATGTCAACTTATTAGCAAGAATTCTGCTTGCTCTCAACATCCCGTGTTCTTCACTCCCGAGCACATGAGCCTTTTCACTCCACTGTTCAAAAGGCCAAATTGTTTGCTGTAAAAAACTGTTGCACTGTTGACGCCAAACATTTATTTTGTTTGCGGTGTCATATTTGGTGACTTCTCAGGAGGCCACAATAACTTCTGGTTGTTCGAAAGATCCTCATGAACAAGTACCACCATAAAGAATAACAATATGATATTTAACTACTTCAGCTGAAAGAAATGCATTATTTGATTTCCCAGTACTTTGGTACTTGGCAGAACCACTGAAGCAGTACTGATAACATCAGATATTGTATACTATAAAACCGCTTACTTACACTTTTTCTTTTATTCAGCTGCTATTTTGCTGGCTCGGTCCTCTCCACCTTGGGTCTCAGTGGACCGACCTTTCCTGTTTCTCATCAGACACAACCCAACAGGTACAGAATGTCTTTTGATTCCAAGCCCGCATCATCCGCCTTTACAGTGGCCACTTCGAATACCGGTTAGGAAATCATCTCAAGACTGTTCTGATTGTGCTACTTGAAATTATGCTCTAATAACCCTGGTTCAAAAAGGTAATGTAAAGGTGATCTGGAAAGGCTAAAGTTATTTTGTAACTCCATTGTTAGCTAGATGTATGTAATGTTTTCATTATTTATTTATTTTCCCCCTCAAATTCGAAGAGCGTAAACTCCCTGTGATTTATTCGTGAAATAATAGGAATAGGAATTCGTGAAATTCCTGTTTTTGTATGCTTCCTTCTCTTCTCTTCTTCTCCTCTCTTCTAATGTTGCTGCTGCAACAACTGAATTTCCCCCATGGGGGATCAATAAAGTGTTATCTATCTTATCTTAAAGCCTCTGATTCACGCTGAGGTTTGAAGGCTTTTTCTGCTACAATATGACCGCGAACCTCTGCGTTTGTCCCCAGGTACCATTCTCTTTATGGGCCAGATCAACCAGCCTTGAGTCCAGCCACCAGTATCCTGCCTCTGCTCGCGTCATGTGGGAACACGCATTCACATGTGCAGAAATTCACACATTTCTATAGACGTATGTACAGTGTGGACATGTGTTATTTGTTTTTATGTTACCCATTTTCTCTAATGCATAACATGCTTTATAAAAATGTTTTGCTGATTCAATTTTCCAGCTATTTTAATTTTTTGTATACCTTTTTTGAATTTATTATGTTTTTAAAAGCCTCTGAATGTCAGTTGTGTATTTTATGAGCTCTAGTAGGATAATCATTTTTATTTATCATGTTACTTTTTTCAAGTTAAAAAAAAAAAAAAAAAAAAAAAAAAAAAATTTTTTAAATAAATGCTCTCTCAATTTTAATTTAATATATATA
>CAAKHD010036166.1:2907-18792 GCA_901007705.1 Fistularia tabacaria | reverse complement strand
CCTCTAAATTTCTTTTTTTTTTTTTTTGAGCCTTAGTAGGAAAAACTTTTTTTTTTTTATTTTTTTTTTTTAAAATTAAAAAAAAAAAAAAAAAAAAAAAAAAAAAAAAAAAAAATCATCTCAAGTAATGGCCCCCCAGTGTTAAGTTATGGCATTGTACATCCAGCCTTGAATACTTTGCATGCAGCTATATTGAGATGCTTGTTTCCCTCACTGAGGAAGTCCTACCGTTGTCCTACATACATAATTTGTAATGAAATGCATTTATAATATCGCTCATTTAGTTTTGGAACATTATTTCCATGTTGTCTCCAGAAAATTGCATTGTCACTTCCTGATGTGCTGCTTCCATAATTTCTCAGTGTTGTTTTGTATTGATTCTAACTTACCTTAGTTAAGTGCTTTAGCATGGTAACGTTTGCCAGTGTCTAGCCCAGCTTAGGAGACTTCATTTAGCCAGTTGTTCACATGGTAGAAAATGTATGCACAAAGAGATCGTAATTTTTTAAAAGAAGATCTCAGAAAATGGAAAAACATTGGATAGAGAAATCCGCAATAAAAATTCAACTCAGCGTGAACTGAATCCTTGACAATTCCTGAAAGTGTTTTGGAAAAACTTAAAATCTGAATCCTTTCATCGGGAGAATGAATTAAACTGTTCATCTGACTCCGTGGGTATTTCACTTGCTGTAAGGGTTGCCATGGTGATGATAACGTCCCAAGTTTCTGCTGGGGGAGACAAATGACTCCAGCTGAATTGGTTTTTCGCTCGGAACGGTTTCTAAATGAGTGAAATGACCCGGCATTGTCCGAGTGGCAGCTATAAGTGCTGGCCGAATTGTCTGAATGCTTTGCGATGGTGCCTCAATGGTTCCTTTTGGAGCCCCTCTTGCACAGAATACTGAATGTACCGCCACATATTCCACCCACTCTTAAGATATTACAGTGTAAAAGAAAACTAAACCGTAAGAGACTGATTCCATGAATCCTTTTTCTACATTTTGGAAGGATATGCCAAGGCTCTGTATTGTGCCTGCAGTGACTGACCTCAATCTGAGACCGTAACATAAAACTATGAGGACTTTATCTCTAACTATACCACATCAGGATTCGTAGTTAAAAACAGCTTTTTATTTTGAATACTCCCTTATTTGTACTTTCTTCCATTAGATGATTCAAACAATGAAATTTCCCAATCTCACAACAACTTCGAGTGAAAGATGGGACCAGTGAGCACATAACCAATTAATATGAGATCTGGCTGGTGGGGGAGGAATGGCGCAGAATTCACAGATCGTTGTCAGCCGCAGAATAACACTGATATAATGATGTGAGTAGCTGGAGCAAAACAAGAAATATTGGGAGTGGTCCTTGCCACCGGTGGGTCTGAAGGAAGATCTGGGTTGGTGAAGGGGAAAGACAGTCCTCCGGAGTTCAGCCAGAAATGGCAGTTGTGTGGTGGAAGAGTTCTGGTTGCCAATTATGTGGTGCCCCTGTTCTGACCCCACCGTGAGGCCCATGAGAGGATGTCCATAGAACCACTGTAGTCAGTCCTATGGTTCCGTCAGCAGAGCAGGGTGCAGTCGCCCCCCACACACACCACCCTCCTCCCAGCATTAATGCAAACTTCCATAAAGGCCAAACTGAAGGTGGTGTCAGTCACATGACTCGGGCCGGCCCACGGATTTGCTTTTGGAAACCCTTTTCACCAATTATTCCATGTCCTTGAAGTTTCCTGTACATCAGCAGAAGGTTGAAAATGTCCATTGGTGTAACCAAGTTGAAGGATCTTTTGACCCTAATAGTATATTAGTGCAGCTCGTAAACAAATAAAGGAAGAAAAAAAAAAAACACGTCATACAAATAAGGACCAAACTAGTAAAATTTAGAGGCCCCAGTTGTTTACCAGGTAGACAAGTAAGAGCTGAGATGACCACGAGCCGCACCACTAACAATCTGAACTTACCCCTGGATAGCAGGGTTTGCCAATTCTCCAACTAGAATGGATTCTGGCGGATACGGAGTCCCGATTCTCATTCTGTTTGTTCTTTTTGTATGATTTTGAGCTGCAGAGCCGTTGGGAAACCTGATGAACACACCTTCATGAACGCAGCCTGTGCCTCGAGGGTTAACTGAAATCACGTGTGATGTTACTTTGATTCTAATACAAAACAAAAACTTCTACATCTGCATCCCAGGCAGATGTGATACAGCTTGTCTGCTGCTGTGCAGCAGAGGATGACTGAGCCGGGTAAACAGAGCTATCTCTTCCATCTCGCTCCTGCGGGCATGGCGGATAGCTGGAATCGTAAGTGACAGATGTCAGACTCCGGGGATGCGTTTGTCCTAGGAACCTTTGTATTTTAACAATTTAATAAGGACACAAACAGCAGCCTGTCGGCCTCAGAAAGGGTCGGCTGCACCAAGCCGGGCCCTCTGACGAGGATGACTGCAACACCTGACCCAATGTCTCGAATCTGCACGCACACCAAAAGATTCATGAGTGAACATGGGCGCTGAGGCTGCTCGGGCAGTACTCGCTCTTAGAAAACTTCCCAGTTTCGAAAGATATCGGGTTTGTTTTCCTGACGCACTTCTCTCCCCCCCGCCTACCTGCTGCTTTTGTTGCTTACAAATATTTAGGCATGTTATGAATTGTGGCTTGCACGAGTTAATCAGCTGCGGTCTCTCGTCGGCCTTCACCTGGGCACATCCCACGCTGTTGTGGGGGCATGGAGCTGTCAGTGAAGGTTCAGATCAGCTGCCATTTAGCTGGTATTACTATCATCTTACAGACTCCGTTTATTTTAAACCATAATGTTCTGGCACTTAAAATGAACACCATAGAAGCGAGCACCCCTTCCTGAAAAAGAGCAAAAAGTACATTTGTGACTCAAAGTGTTATGAGAGCAGGGGAAGCTGTTGACAAATTCTCATCCTCAGACTGCTCTTAAATGAAACAAATGAGCTAACAAGCTCTTCGGCGTCCTTGATCGTGTTAAAATGTTTATTTAACTACATTTCATTCAGTACAAGTTTGTATCCTTCCTTTTTTGACTCGACAGACCAACTCCGAGAACAACGTCATGTTGTTTAGCTGAAGCCGAACATCAATGATTTCTCGGACAGCTGTGGGTAAAGATGCCTCCGTTTGTACAAACGAAAAAAAGAAAAGGGAAACAACAGAATTTCCCTCCTGAGGCATCTAAGATGGAAGTTAAAACAAGACATCTCCTGCAGGGGGGATATTTTGGAGGATAAAAAGTTCATGAGAGCTCCCTTCACTGTCAGGTGCCGTCTGGGGTAGGGTTGGGCCATTTTCAGCTTTATCTTACTTTATTTTTTATGTGAACCAGATGAACCTGTGTTTGTCATTCTGGCTAATTCTTTTGAGTAAATGAAGAAATAGCAGCAGTTAGTGCTAATGATGCACAAACTACAAACTGTATCGCATCAATAATAATTTGTAAGCACGCCAAATGCGTTGCTGGTATCAGATGAGCTATTTGCAATTCCTAGGACCTGAGAAGGCCCCGTATTTGATTTGAAGGCTGGGACGTGGCAAAACACGACAGCGCTGAAAAAACATCTCAGTGTCTTATATATTACTGAGTGAAATTGCGGAGCAGAGGAACTTGTCATTTCAGTCCACCTGCTGTCACGGAGACGAGGATAAGAACAGAATCCACTGTGCGGTTTGGACTCATTCAGGGTTAAAGACATCCGCCCAATTTACCACCACTTGAGCTGGCTGGTAGGACGGGAGGGAATCACGAATCACCCCGTCTGCCTTTTCCTTTATCACATTTAGTTGTTCATCTTGAACCCCACCAGAGTAGTAGAGGAGGAAATACAGCACGAGGCAGAGACTGATGGGGAGTCTGACCCCTTTGGAGAAGTGGAATTGTCTGACTTTCCACTATTGTCTCTTCTGGATGCGCATGAACAGTATTATACTCATGCTCAGAATTAGATGATTTATATGCAGCGTTTAAAAGTTGAAGGAAAGCGTGTAGAAACACGATTCTGTGAAATATGGATGAAGTGTGTCCCACGGTTGCATTTGGTGCAGCTTTACTCTAGGTTGGAGTGCGTTATTGTCATCTAGTGGCTAAAATTGGAACTGCAATCTGGTTAATAAACGGTTATAACCTGAAGTCTAATGTCACCTAAATCATGGGTTTATCATGGTCGCACTAGGACTATTTTTTTGATGGTTTATTTATGTTAATTTCAAGTTCGAATCCACCTACCTCAGAAGATCTGAACACCTCGTCGCAGCAAAGCATGTTGAGACAAAATAGAGAAAAACTACAAATTGCTCTGGCTTTGCAACATATAATGCTTCCGATTCTACTCTCTTTAACATGTAATTCAGTACTTTAATTTGCCACCAATATGAGTGTCGTTGCGAATATGATAGCACAAATAAATAAAGAGTCGAATAGGTAATGTAGCAAAAAGGACAGCTCTCCTATTCCGCTCATATCGCCCAATACTGCCGTCTAGTGGCACCATTGTGTCGGTGCAGCCAATCCATGCATGTGAATGGTGCTATAAAAATGATTTTCCACCTTAGAATGTAAACAGACTTCTTCTTTTTCTTTTTCTTTTTTCGGTTCCACTTCAAGTCCTCTTTCACTTCTTCTTCTTGTCCTTTTGGCTTTTCTCTTCAGGGGTTCTCACAGTGAATCAACTTTCTCCATCTAACCCTATTCTCTATATCCTTGAGCCCGTTTCTTTACCTCTTTTCCACACTCTCCGTTGCTCTGGACTGTTGACCCTCAGTACTTGAAATCCTCCTCCAACTTCTTGATCTCCACCCACTCCCTGTGGCCTCGCCACTTGGGTTCCTTTCATTCACTCAATTATATTTTGTCTTGTTGCGACTAATCATCAACTTCATCCCTCTATAGTGACCACAATTCTGCAGGTCCCCTTTATTCTTAAAAATGGGCACTATCACACTTCTTCACCATTCCTCAGGCATCTGCTCACTCTCTAAGATCCTGTTGAATAATCTAACCAGAAACTCTACCGATGCCTCTCCTGGACACTTCCATACCTCCGCACGTATGTCATCAGGACCAACTGCCTTTCCACTCTTCATCCTCTTCAGTGCCTTCCTCTCTTCACTTTTACTAATCTCTGCAACATGTCCTCTTTCACTACATCCTCAAATCTCCTCCTTGCTCTTCCCCTAGACCTCCTGTCTGGCAGTTCCAGGCTCAGGCTCCTTCCACCCAGATCTTCGCCATCCCTTCTCTGCCCATGTCCAAACCACCTTCAATCTACCTTTAATCTCCAAAACATCTAACATGTGCTGTCCCTCAGATGGAATCATTCCTGATTCTCCATCCCTCCTCAACAGGAGCAACTCAACATCTTCATCCCGGCATCTCTTAGAATATAAGCAAAACGCATTTCTTTGTTTATAATATAATTTAGATTAAAAGAAAATTAAACGCTTTTTGTTTGTATGACAAACAGGAGAAGATTGGATCCATTACCATGTTTTTCTTTTTGGAGTTTCTGCCTCCAGGATTCCAGTCCAGGCCACTTTTCTCCTGCGCACTCCTACCGGTTATTACGGTAAAGCTGACAGCGGCTCCGGTTGTCAGCTGATACGCCTTCACTGGCGAGTCGGAAGACCGTCCGTCGGGGGGGAAAAAGAAAAGCAGACCGCTGGAGACTGCAAACCATGGCAGCGGAGATCCATTCGAGGCCCCAGACCGCCCGGCCGGTCCTGCTGAACAAGATTGAGGGGCATTCGGACGCTGTCAGTGCGGCCGTGTTGATACCGAAGGAAGACGGTGTGATCACGGTCAGTGAGGACAGGTGAGTTCGTCAAGGCAGCTAACGGCAACGTTAGCCCAACACCAGCAGCTGGTTAGGGCTCGGTCTATTTACAGGCCATTTCTATACCTGTTTCCTCGTTTTTGTTTCTGCTTTCTCTGTCTCAGACGAAGACAACTTAAGAAAGTAAACTTTTACCGAAGTGTTTACACTCCAGTGAATTGCTTCGGTTGGGACGTTCGGTGTGATGTTTAAGCTAGCTTAGGGTTTGGGGTGAAACTTGCATTGAACCATGATTTTATCAGGAAATAGCCTTTAATGTGAAATAAGTGCGAACAAAACATGAATTGAATATAATCAATAACCGCAAAACAGCTCAAACTGATTAGCACTAATTTTCCGGCTCTGGCAAATGGTAACATTACACTCTGCCAGCAAGCTAACGTTAGCCGCGCTAAATCACATACGAACCAATAATTTCTTCGAACGGAATGACTTTGCCCCCTTCAAAGTTAAGCCGTTATCGGATATAGAAATATTTTGTTTTAAATCCATATCGATTTTAACAATTCGTTTTCATTTGACAAACGTTTTCAACGAAAGTGGGGTTTCCACGCTTTTGTTTTTGACTCGTCTCCGTGCCTTGAAATTCCTCCAGTTTGTGTACAGTGAACGTCACATCTCGCTTACACGTTTAACACAGTTGATTGAGGTAAAAAAAATAAAAATAAACTAGTACTTTTTCTCGAGACTCTAGAAACGTTCAAATGCGATGAAATGGTTCTTTGCTTTTGATGACGATCGGCCGTGGATCTGTTCAAACGCTGTGATCTGCGCCCGTCACATGTGCATCATAGCAAGACAGCTACAAGTGCAGAGATGCAGCATCCTCCCATTAGGAGAAGTGAACCTTTGTTGGTGTGAAGACATATGATACACGTTGGCATTACAGATCTTACCTACACGCCGTGTCGAAAGAGAAGTTGCAGCGTTGCAGGTTACTTTGGTTCCCGAACGATGGCCTGCATTTTGCCAGAAATGAAGTGAAACTATGAACCTCAGGTCTCGACTCTTATAAAGTTTCAAGGCCAAACTGAACTTTCCCAAAGGCTTTTTAAAGGATTCTCTTTTTCAGCAAGATATTCAGTGGCCACGGCTTATTCTCCAAGCCTTTCACAGGCTCCCTTTTCAGCCTGAACTCTAACTCTGACAGTTCATGCAAACCGTTTTTGTCCATAGTTGTCATTTTATGGTGATTTCTCTGCATTCTATCCTTGTTTATATCCAAATTTCACTGTCTTTTTGGACACTTCCTAACAAAGTTCTTACTGACATTCAGTTCATCTGAACGGTTACTGTGCTTGGCTGTGTGTCATGCCAGAGCTCTGAGGCTCAGGGCAAAGTTCCACAACTAGGAGTCAACGCTACATATTGGCTGAATTTAGTTCATACACTGCATCATTTTCCCACCAGGGGGTGGGAGTGTATCACACATTATGGGAACATTTTTGTATCTCTCCTGCGGTTCTAATACCTGTTGGATGATCGAGTGGCCCAAGGTTTAAATTTCCAACGGAAGACTGGTCAGAATGCCTGCTTCATCATTTTGTATTTTTTGTTGCATCCCATCCTCAGGACCATCCGGGTTTGGCTGAAGAGAGACAGCGGTCAGTACTGGCCAAGTATCTACCACACAGTTTCCTGTAAGTAAGGCTGACCTCCCTCACCGGCTTCCTGTGCGGACTTTTTTAATGAATGTTTCTGTGTGTTTGGCTGAAGCAGCCTTTTCATCATTGTGGAAAACTTCTGCTATGTGAAGCTGTGACTTGCGGAAAAGTTGATTAACTCCCTCTTTGCCACAGCTCCGTGCTCCTGCATGTCCTACCACCATGACAGCAGACGCATCTTCATCGGTCAGGACAACGGAGCTGTTGTGGTGAGTGCAGTAAATTCCATGTGACAGGCTCAATTTCTCTCACCTGGCTGTCTTGTTTGATCAATACCGCCTTAAAATTATGGTAAATAAACAAGCTTTTCACACGTGGCTTCAGAAGAAGAACGCCGGAGGGCAGGCTCAGAGAGCTATCTGATGGGAGAACTTGTTTTGTGCTTGCTTGCCTTCCAGGAGTTTCTCATCTCTGAGGATTTCAACAAGATGAATCACGTGAAAACATACCCAGGTGAGTCGAATTCACTACTATGAGACCAAGCTGAGATCTGACGCCCCTGGTTGTTTAGGTTGAAATTGATCTGCATTGGGGTTTTACATCAACGGGGGCCTCGTTGCTTGGCATTTATGTCACCCAAACGGACGGGCTGGAGGAGGCGCGTGTGAATGTCACATCTTTTGGGCTGTAACAGCATAACTAAACTCTCCCGTTATGTTTTCGCAACCTGACAGGTGATGAATGGTCAGCAGGAATCTTGTATTTTTATTGGATTTACTTCAACCTGATTGAAACCACATCAGCCCCTGCATCACAGCACGAGGGGACGCATTCTGCCCTGCCCCCGTTTCATTTCCAAGGAAACAAAAGATCTAATAGGACAGGTCTGGCGGCTGAATCGATGACTCTCGATCATATTTTGAAACACAGCTCTTTAGATGCCAGAAGCGATTATATGATCATCAAAACATCGTTGGATAACACCCATAGTGGTCAAAACCCGATCAAAGTCCGTACTTTGACTCTGGACTGCTTCTAATTTTCAAAAAAATATTTTGAATTAAGGCTTTCATATTGTCTTTCACAAGATCTTTATCATCTCTATCAATAACACAAAAAGTCCAGGCAAGAGCTGGCTTGGACCCTCTCATCCCGGCACTGTTATTTGTCACACGGTTCCTGCTTTGGAACAACCGGTGCGACGGTGTAAGCGCCTGGGCTTCCCCTGGGGGGAAAAAAAAAAAGAAAACGGCGCCGGAATGCTCCATCTGGTTTCTACCACACAGTGCAGAAAACAGCACAGGAAACACAGGAGTCACAGGCAGATCAAAAGGGTGTTCAGATGCGTCAAGATGAAAATTGATGCAAGGGAGAAACAGAGAGTTTTGCGATCGAATAACCCTCATAATACAAGTTCCTTGGAGATGAGTCAGAAAAGATATATTGCCACATCACACACAGACTCGCGCGTCGAGCATCAGGAATACAGCACAACTTCAAATAGAGGAGGTTGTGAGAGTGTCCTCAAGTTTTCTTTTCGGATGCCTCGATGGAAATATAAATCATGAGGAAACATAATCTCAGTGGAAAGAAAGAAGAGGAGAAGACCGGCGCTCAACTGGGCTCGGTCAGCAGGCATGAAAATAGCCGGGTTAAAAAAAAAAAAATGATGCAAAAATCAGTCATTCATGATATGATTATGGAAATCGCAGGGTGAAAAATGTAATAAGACCTCATGAATTGGACACTGGATGGGGCTATATTTACCACACGCTTAATCGGCCTCCTCCTGATGCAAAACACATCCCCCCAAGGCTGATATCTCAGAGGCTCGGCGTGTCCATCCCTCAATGCTAACCAACCTCGAATTTCCCATTCAAATGCAAACAAAGGCATGTTTGTTAATTTGCGGAGAAAAGCCGGTCAAATGTCGATTTTCCCCCTAAAAGTTCCCCCTTTGTCGAGCATTAAATCTCCGTAATCGTGCTGCGTGGATGGAACATTCCAGTGTGAAGAACAAGAAGTCAGATATACATTAGGGGTCTTTTCTCAGCTTCGATTCTGCTGACCAAAAGGGTTCAGATCCTCAGGAGAGGTTTTCCATTGACACTGAGGCCCCTGGAGTGGGCTCCTAACATTATGTGTGTGTGTTTGAGCGAATGAGAAGCCACCATAAAAAACGAAAAAAGCCTTGAGTGGCACTGAGGTGGAAAGGAGCTTTATAAATAGTCCTTCTGCTATTCCCCGCTTCGAGCAGGAGACCTGCTGAACGAAGCGCGTGAGGTTTAAGAATGGAGCGGGGGAGCCGGCCGTGCCAGTCTCCACGTGATGTGTTTTGTAGATTTAAAAGGGAACTTCCATGAAATCAACCTCTACTCCCAAATTCAGAAGGGTTGCATTCAGCATGGTATAGCTTTTCATTTGAATTCAAAGTAATTTCCACAAAAATATATTTTAAACCATCCGCGGTTCCTTTAGTGATTTGAACAAGATCTGAATGCTGTTGCATTTTGAAAGGGAATTAAAGAAAGAAAAAAAAAAAGCAACTTTCAAACTGCAGAAGTTTGACAGCAAAAGTGTGCCTTTTTTTTAAAGAAGGAATAAAAAAGTGATTTTTAAGTCCGATAGGAGTGCAAAGCTTTTGAATGGATTTGTCTGGCTCAGTCAGGATTAGTGTGGCGTTAAGCCGCGCCTGTGATGGGATCAGCGCTCAGAAAGGACACGTTAGTCTTAAACGTTGCCCATCCATGACGGCTCGGAGAAAAAGCCCCTCCACCCCCCCCCCCCACCCCACTCCCCCCGGAGTAAATTGCCAATCAAAAAAAAACAACAAAAAACGGTGTGTGTTTGTTTTTATTTTTTTTTGCAGCCCACCAGAACAGGGTGTCCGACATGGTGTTTTCCCTGGAGAGTGAGTGGGTGGTGAGCACCGGCCACGACAAGAGCGTGAGCTGGATGTGCACGCAGAGCGGCAGCATGCTGGGGAGACACTACTTCACCGCCTGGGCGTCCTGCCTACAGTATCCTTCAGCTTCAGCTATCCACAGCGCGCGCGTGTGTGTGACGCGGGGCGTCGGCCGGCACTTTAAAATCCTGACCTCACGCCCAGATATGACCACGAGACCCAACACGCCTTCGTCGGGGATTACTCGGGACAGATAACACTCCTCAAACTGGAGAGGCAGACGTACTCCACCATCACCACGCTGAAGGGCCACGAAGGTAAGGATGCACGCAGGTCGACCTCTGACCGTCAAAAGGCCCCGGCTCACCTGCTGTTCTGCGAACCAGAAAGGGAGGATGTGTGCAAAACATGACTCACGAGACCGGTTACCTAATGTGTGTTTCACTGCGCGCTTCGTCTTCTCAAGGCTTTTTCTAATGGAGGTCTCAACAAGAGCTGTCCACACACGTTTATTTTCGGTATCTCTGTGGAGGAGCTAATGCTCCACGAAGCATTGGCTTCACATCTCTGGTCTGGTTTGGCCTCAAACCCTACCATACGGGAGCCTTTTCCTCTTCCGTCGGCTCGAACACCCCCGCTCCCAAGGTCTGTGTCTCTGTGACTCAGGCACAAAAATATCAGCCGGCTGGACGAGCGTGTGAAACAAACAGCCCTCTTGTGTTACCCGCCGGCCGCTCGGCACACATGGGCTCACAGGCATGATGGGAACGGGCTGAAGGATGACTCATGTGACCAGACGCCGGTCCCCCCCACGACTACAAACGCCTGTTTCTACCCCGGCCGTCTCGCTCACAGGTCAGACCGTCGACGTGGAGGAGTTTCCTACAGATGTTATCAAGATGCAGTTATCATTGCAATCGGACGAATGACAAACTTTCAGTTGCCCTCCTGTCTGCTGCAGACTGATGTGGTTTGCTGCGTTTCCTTAATTATACACCAAATTAGCAAAGAAAAGCTTAGATAACAGGATCCCATGGTTGAATGGTGCTTTGTGGGTCCCCCCCCCCAGGCTATTATTCATCATATGACGGGAATCGGGTCTGATTACAAGAGCTCTGTTGTTTCTCCTGTAACTCTGTGCTTTTCTTTTTCTTTTCTTTTCTTTTCTTTTCTTTTTTTCTTTTTTTTTTTTTAATCGCCGAAGCTTCTCTGGAAAATCAGTGACACAACAAATACCAGTAATCCATTTGACACATTTTTCAGTTTCCCTCCCAAAAGATAAAAGTGGCGATCAGTGAAGACACTGATTATTTTTTTTCTTTGGAAACACAAGACGTCTTTCAGCCAGGCCCAAGAATGCCAGATAAAGACAGTTCACTCCTTCACTTCCTGCGTGAAAGACGTCACATACTTTGCCTTCTTTTGCCTTGTGTGAAGTATGGCGAGCACAAGTGATGTCACAGGCTCCCGGCCAATCTGGAAGCGGCAGCTCTGTCGGTCCTCCAGACAAAAGTACGCCGATATGTATCTGACTGTTCAGCTATTGTAGCCCAATTGTTTAGGCTGTCGCCGGGTTGAGCGCCGATACCCCCTCCCCCTCCACGCGGTCGAATGAAATCTAGACACTGAATGTTTGTGTTTGGTGAAGGTTCAGGAATTCAGGATTTTTTTCGATGTTATCATTAAATTTTGGTTGTTTTTTTTTCCCCGGCGGATTATTTATCTTATTCATCAACCACTGACCCTCTGTCTCTTCAGCCACTGACATCCCATAGGTGCTGACCCACAGTGGCAGGTTTCTGAATCCACTCATCCAGACCAGTCACCATAATTCGAAGGTCTGACTGATTTAATCCGGCAAAATTGAAGCCTTGAAAAGCCGCGGCACTGATTTGGTTCTGTCTGTCTTTTCTTCTTTTGGCCACTAGGGGGAGCCGGCGATTTTTCACCAAGCGCACCAGTGCCACATCGTCGAACTGAAATAATGTTTTCCCCTCTGAATGCCTTGCAGGTAGCATAGGGTCCCTCTGGTGGGACCCCGTCCAGAGGCTGCTGTTCTCAGGGGCCTCGGACCACAGCGTCATCATGTGGGACATCGGGGGCCGCAAGGGACGAACGCTCCTCCTCCAGGGACACCAGTAAGTGTGGCGGCGACATGAGATGAACCAGGGAGGGAACCTCCGGCAAACGGATTTAAACCACAAACCGAGCGCACAGATTCCGCGGATAATAATATCGGTCTTTCCCCATCACAGTTATTTCCACACTCCTGTCACATGCAGACCTCGGGGTTGTCAGTCACAGCTGTGCTCAGACACTGACTGGATTTATCCCCTGCCTCGCCGCCTTCATACACATTACACACACACACACACACACACAAGGCTTTCCAGCCTTGTCCATGACCGAGAAGTTTGCTACTGATCAGGAGTGACAGTCCTTTATTTCGCAGAGATCCTTAGAGTGAGCCTTGTAACGTTCATGTGGTCTTAATGAGTCCTGGATGATTTTTGCTTCTTTGACTCCCTGAACCTTCACACTCAGATTAAGATTGACAGAGCATTGATTTAGATGTCTTAAGAGTTCTAAGTTCTTTGTGCTTTTAAACCTGAATCAACTCCATTTGAGATTACTGTTGTCCCAGAAGCAGCCTCAAAAAAAAAAACTCTGTTAAGTATCGACCATATATTTATTTTATTTTTATATATTTTATTGCTTTTTGACCATCCCCACACCCTTATTAACCTTTTCCATACTTAAAAAAAAAATTCTTCCTATATAATTCACACAAACAGCACTGCAGAGTAAGGCTACGAGTAGCAAACGCACATCGATGCGAAATGGACATGGCGAGATGCTGTATGCAGGAGATGCAGAGAATGATGCTACGGTCACTGAGCCAATCAGAGCCTAGGATACAAAACAGAAATGCTTATTTTAACATAAAAATAATTGAAATAAGAAATATATAAAAATATATTCATATTGCCCAAACCTCTGGTAGAGTGAAAAATTCACGATATAAAATCAAATATATAAACGTTAAAAGTCTGCAATGCTGTGAGACCATGAAAGTCGAACCGTGATATGCTGAGAGACGACTGAAAAGCCAGCGATGCTTGAATTCTGCTCTTTATCACTGACGCTCTTCTCTCCGCTGTGCAACACCCCCAGCGAGCGCGTCCAGTCCCTGCGGTACCTCCAGCTCACCAGGCAGTTGGTGTCGTGCTCGGCTGACGGGGGCATCGCAGTGTGGAACATGGACACAACGAGAGAGGAGGTTCGCCTCACTGTTACTGCTCTCGTGAGCTTTGTAGTAGAAGAGGCAGTTGTGCAGTTATAGGAGGTTAACAAGTAGGGACTGAACTGTGTTTAAGTTGGTTGAATTACTTCAGATGGTCTACATAAAAGTGGTGGAAGAGTTTTAGCAGCTCGTGTGTATGCATCCCGACAGGCGCCGCAGTGGCTGGACAGCGACTCCTGTCAGAAGTGCGAGCAGCCGTTCTTCTGGAACATCAAACAGATGTGGGACACGAAGACGCTGGGGCTCAGACAAGTAGGAGCCCAGAGTGCTGCCTTTTTTTTTTTTTTTTCAGCGTATTCCCACATTGTCTGCGCTAACGGGTGTTTCCCCTGTGCAGCACCACTGCAGGAAATGCGGCAAAGCCGTGTGCGGGAAATGCAGCTCCAAACGCTCCACGTTCCCGATCATGGGCTTTGAGTTCCCGGTGAGGGTGTGTGACGCCTGCTTCGACACCATCAAAGAAGAAGAGTGAGTGAAAAGACAAACTCTTAACTCAAGTGCGAGCCTGCTCTCAGAGCGCTGAGGGTGTGTGTGTGTGTTTGTGTTGCAGTCGAACACCGCTGGCCACGTTCCATGAGGGGAAACACAACATCGCCCACATGAACATGGACCCATCCAGAGGTCTGATGGTCACATGCGGAAGCGACCGCATCGTGAAGGTACGCATGATCTTTCGCCATTTCTCTTTTATATTGAGATCTGCGAGGCCAAACCCCACCAAAATCAAGTCCGTATTTTTTTTTTTATTAAGTTTCCACTTCAGATTATGCTGTAACGGCTTCATCTGACTATCTATAATCTGTGGGTCTGTATTAGAAAGACGCATTTGCTGCGTTACGATATGATTCTGCTCGACTGTCTGAGATGCAGTGATTTTACCCCTTCAGCAGAGGCGCCGCCTGTGAAAAATCATCGCCGTGGCGGTGGTGGTGGTGGGGAGGATTTAATTAAAATCCGCGCCCCAAAGTGTCAGAGCAACAGCACCATGCTCATTATTACAGCATATAAGCTCATGTTTTCGGTTAAGGCACTAGAGTCAGTTACCGGCTTTATCAGGCCGCTGCTTCGAAGTCTCATCATACCATTCATTCTCGGAAAATAGAGATGGTGGCCCCCCGTGGCCACAAATAGACGCTCAGCCGGATCCTCATTCGACTGTTTACTTCTATTAGCGTCTCAATCCGCAAGCAAAGAGTTAGCGGACGATCTGAATGATGCTTCTTGATTAATCCACAAAGCGTCACAATCACCGAGTGCTAGAAGTCCTTCTCCTCATAAAATATTAACTATTCCATATTCCTCATGGTCCATCCTTACAAGCTGAGGAGGTTTACAGCACAAATAAAATGCAATGAAGGCAAAAGTGGCTATCTAGCTATTAGGCTATCTCGAGATTCTGTACCAAATAAATATATATTTCTATGTGAAAATTGAAAATGTGTATCGCCCCTGAATTTGGACACATGACCTTAATCTACAACGGGCTCAGGTCCAGCGTTGAGACGGACCCATGATATGGTGGAAAATAGTTTTTTGTTTTGTTTATTTTTTAATCCAACCATGTCTTGTAAATAACAACATCAGAGCAGAGTAGCTTCCCATACAATGATCTGCTCAAAGGTCATGCTTTTGGCCGTGCCATAAAATTTCACACTCCTGGTGATTTACAATTCAATCTTTTTGTGTAATTCAATAAATTTATGATTCCCCACAACGCTCTTTTCTTGCCGTTCATCGGCCCCATTGTGAAGGAACGCCAGCCGCGAAAAACACTTAATCGCCACCCTACGCTGATGTGAAATCCCCCCCCTCCCCGCTCTCGGCCAGGGAATGTCGCACCGGGCTCCTCCCGTCACGTTCATTGGCCGCTCCTTCTCCACAGATCTGGGATATGACTCAGGTGGTTGGCTGTAGCTTAGCAACAGGCTTCACCCCACGCTGATTGGTCGGGGTGCCACGGAGACCCCTCTGGACTCGACGGCAACAACCAGGCCTGCCTCCTGTTGAATGTCCTAGTGTGCGTGTGTGTGTGTGTGCGTGTGTGCGTGTGTGTGAGAGAGCATTGAAGATGTAGTTTTCCAATTTCTTTTTATTCCTGATAACAAATCTTCTAATTTCTCTACCTGTCAGTCTTACACAGCAGTGTGCAACTGATATGATTGATTTTTTTTTTTTTTTTTTTTTTTTTTTTTTTGTGTTTTTTGGAAAAATAG
>CAAKHD010035877.1:220655-249604 GCA_901007705.1 Fistularia tabacaria | reverse complement strand
TGACTTGCCTAACCAAGGCAGCAACGAGACACCAAAGCACTGGCGGACACTTACAAGCAACAGTGCTTTCAAAAACTTTTGGGGAAACCAGAGTGGATCTACAGCTGAGCGAGCAAGTGCGCAGGGAAAGGAAGCTCCACAACGAGAAGATGAAGAAAAATAGGGAAATCTTTAAAAGACTGATGGACTGCGTCATTTTTTGGGGCAAGCAGGAACTTTCATTTCGGGGACACGATGAAAGCGCTGGATCTAAAAACAGAGGAAACTATGTGGAGCTTCTTTCTCTCATTGCTGAGAGCAACACGGATTTACATTACCACCTTTCCACTAATAAAGTGTTTAGTGGGACGTCAGGCAAAATACAAAACGAACTGATCACTGCTATTGCTGAAGTGATGGGAGAAGAGATCAGAAGGGAAGTGAATAAAGCACCGTTTGTCTCCGTTATGGTGAATGAGACGACAGACGCGAGTAACGCAGCGCAGCTCGCACTGGTGTGTGTTTGGCGGTGACCATCCCTGTGTCCACTGCTTCTGTCGGGCAGACATTTTCAGCCCTATAGCAAATTCAAACTTATGCCAGAAATATGACAGGGCAGGCTCGACTTTCAGTATTAGCTTCGATGGCGATAGAAAAGGACTTCTTGATGGAACTGAAACGCTCGGATAATCTGTACGACAGAGTAATTGAACTCTTCTTGAGGAAAGAAAGGAGGATGGATTTTGTGTACAAATAATCAGTATATTTGATGAGTAAAATGTTGCTATTTTACTAAATAATATTGCAATTTTATGACGTTATTATTGATGCTTTTTTCAATGTGTGTAGCAGCTGTAGCTGCGGTAGAAGGAGACTTGTGCACCCCGGGTTTGTTTCTTCAGTAAAGGCATTTATTTTGGCTACACGAGTTGTCTATCTGCGATGCAACGGCTCTTTATACTGCATTTCTGCATAATAATATAATAAAATAGTTATTGAAGGGTGGATTGATTCAGACGGAGCACGAGTGAAGGCCTAGGTGTGAAATGCACGGCCTGCCACTGGTATGGTCTAATAACTTGTCTCTGAAGTTATGAACAAGTACCATTCAGCAAGTTATGATTGACCTTTAATCAGAGTTCTGTAATGTCATGTTAGCTGCTGATTAGTTTGTGATACCAGGAAGTTTAAATTAATAAACATTTATGGAAAAAATATCAAACACCTTAAAAACTGTTTTTTGAAATTGTTTTCCTTTAGGTCATGATTAGAGCTTCAGGGTAATGTTAGCCAATACAGTGGGATTGTTCCCACAATACTACATGTTTCACAGATCGAGTTATTCCGCCAAACATGTAAGGCCAAAGTTACAAGACTGTTCTTGATGTTCTAATGTTTTTCTGTAGAATATTTGGATCTATGGGCAACAGATGGAGCCAAAACAGCTAGCCAGTCAATAAATAAAAAAAGTGCGAACCAAACCTTCACCTAAAGTATACTCCTGTCAACTAATTTGATATAAAACTGGGATAATTGTTCCAGTTGCAAAATCTGAATTGTGTTACCACATTCCCTCTTTCAGGACATCACTGGGCTAAAGCAAACACACACACAGACACAGTCCTGCACTTGCATGCATGTAAGCGTAAGCGCACACACATCTCCATGGCTTCCTAACATCTTGCTGTCAATTACAGGCCCCTTCTAAGGACCATGGAGTTCAGCTCAGAGCTGGGGCTGAAGTTATTTTAAAAATAAGTTAACATCGTTCCGTCTTTCCTCTGCTCTCCCAATTGGTTCTCACCTTGCAGTAGAGTGATGTGGAGGAACAGACTTCACTGTTCTCTTCAGTGCTACTAGTTCCCACAGAGGGACTCAGCATGACATTGGCTAGCTGCGGTCGAAGGAGGGCCACATGCATTGCTGTGTCACCATCTTCATCCTCCATATTAACGTCAGCACCCTCAGCCACCAACAGCTGGACCAGGTCAGTGTGGCCCTGAGTCACAGCTAGCTGCAGGGGTGTCTGGTTACGGTTGTTACGGATATTTATGTCACAGCGTCCCTGTAGGAGAGAGCAACAGCACCATTCACTTTTCAATTTTCCTCTGGTTACGGTTGTTACGAATATTTATGTCACAGCGTCCCTATAGGAGAGAGCAACAGCAGCATTCACTTTTCAATTTTCCTCCAAATGATCAGGAAACTAATTGGTTTCCCAATCTCAAATGACCACTTTTGCATATGTGTTCATGCAAAGAGATAATATGAATGATAATTCTTTACCTCCTTGATAAGGATATAAGCAACATCATGGTGATTGTTGAGGGAAGCCAGATGAAGAGCAGAGAAGCCATCTTCCTTCTTAACATCTACTAGCTGCCGCGCTCGACCCAGGATCTTCTCTGTGGCCCTGGAAAAGACGAAAGCAATATAGTGTCGCAGTGTTGCAGTGTTCTGCATTGTTTAACACATACTGTACACCTAACAAAAGACATTTGAAGCAGCTTAGCATCAGTAATATAATAATACCACATTAGAATCTTTATTTATTTCTAGTATTGGGTTTCAATCCATGCGTGGACCTGATCTACCTTAGAGCTCCGATTCCTCGGGCAAAACCCCTGCATTCACTAATTCACCCATAAGCCTTTCAGAATAGGAAGCAAATACTATCCAGGAGTCTCTTTGTACTTGACAAGAACTTGGACAGAGGCCAGCTGTTATAGAACAATTAACAGGTCAATTTAACAAGAAACATGCAGGTAACATGCAGGTTCCTTTCTCAAATAACCACCATTCAACTCCTCTCTGATAACTTCACCACACATCCACCACCTTGTCCTCTGCTCTGCCCATGTCACCTTCAACTTCCTTGCCACAAGACCCATCCTGCTAACCACCATCCTATGCTGTCTTGCTACACTCTCACCTACCACTACTTTGTACTACAACTTAAATCCTGCTCCGACGCTTGAAGCCTTGCTACCTTTCCACCTGTATATCCGACTTTATCCATTGCATCATGTGAACAAAGTCTAGCTTTTCTGGCCATTGTCTTAACATTCAAAAGCAATAAGTATTAAAAATAACTATATACACACACAGGACTGAGCAAAATGGATGGAGTAGGCAATAATTCAGTACAAACCTCAGCAGACTAACAGATAAGCTTTCTGTGTGGGGGGGGGCACAAAGTTACCTTTATATGTAAACATAATTTTGCTTTATTCAAATTACTTAAACCTATCATTGTTTTTGAGAGACATCCATGTGCCTTTCAATGACTAAAATGTAAAATTAAAATGTAAAAGAACTTTACATACACTCTTAGCAGCCCAAAAAAAACACCTAAATAACAAAATACTACACCAATGCTTTTAAAACATTAATGGGGGGGACCTGTTACCTTGTTAATCTTTCTTATACTGTAATTGGAACATTTACTATGGCCATGATCGCTGACAAACATCATGAAGGTAGTGTATGTGTGCGCATGTGTGCACGCCTGTCATGGTGAGGAAATGTGTATTAGTAAATAACTTGCTGATTGTTGAATGAAGAGCTACAGTAAAACATCATGAATTGCTCGATGTGTGGCTCAAGCCTCAAATTTAAGCATTGTCAAACATGAAATGTAAACTTTAAAAAAGCACATGAAAAAGACACCGGGAAACAACAGAAAATATTTCTTAAGGGGGAAAAGTAGTTCTTGTAAAAGCTTAAAAGTTAGTTTTGAGCAGGAGAAAGAAAAGGATGAGAGAATTCCTTCTTTTAAAATACTGTATACAGTAAATACACTGCATCTTTGCATTTGTTTCTTTCCTCAAACTAAAGACAAGAAAGTTCTGGCCATTTGCATTGCTTCTCTTCTTTCCCAGGACTGTGAGTAAACTCTGCCTGTAGCTCCCCCTTTTCCAATTTCTCATGATTAATAAATACAAATATAGTACTTGGATAAACAAAGCATTGTTGCCCTTTTCTGCTTAAAACACCACTAGAAGGTCATATTAGATAGCATGAACCTTTCAAAAGGTCTACTTCAATTGTGGAGAGGAATTTGAAAAGATCCTATGAAGATCTAGACAGTTTAGTAACCATCAATTCAGCTGTCAGGGAAAATATTTAAATTAAGTGGTTGCTTGTGTACAAAAAGCATAAACAAATATGGACAAATGATATTCTGGAACTCGTCAAAAAACAAGACAATTCTTGAAAATATCATCACCATGTTTTTTCATAAAGAGTTATATTGGAGTCTTGCTGTGTTGCCATGGCACTGCGGAAGAGGCCTGTTGTTGACTGTATTGTGCAAGTGACACAGGAGATACTAGAAGATAGTCTACAGGCAGGTTACTAAACTGCTTAGAAATGCACTTGTACTCAAATTCTTAATATCTTAACTGATGACAATAACAGGACTCACACGCTTTCCATCTAATATTCCAAGATTTATTCATCAAATTACATAACATACATAAACAGTTTCTAACATGAACTTTGAGTGACATAACTATCTGTACTGTTATTACTTGATTTAATTTCCTTATGGCATGTTTTGAACTGAGGACAAATTTCCACTGTATGGTTTTCTGATGATTTGGATAGAGGGTTCACAATAGGTTCTTCTGGAGCAAGGAGCCCAAACCTGACCATGATCAAACTTGGTGGGCTGTAAAAGACATCAAGAAAAATAGCTCCCTTAAAAACTAACATATTTACCAAAATGGGTGGAAACCATGAGTAAATTTATCACCCATTGTCTTTGGCATGTTTCAAGACCTTCACAATGTTAAAACACAGGTTTTAATTTAAGATAAATAATTGTCATGTAAAAATATTGCCAAAAGAATGAATGGCAGCTGAAAAAAGCAGTGATGTACCCTAACAATCATTGAGATATTACCTCAAAGCTATCTACCTAAAACATAACAATTCAATGTGATGATAATTCTTCCTCTTAGTACTGACTGGGATAATAGAAAAGGGGACCTGTATATCAATTTATTTCAATATTGCCCAGTTCTTGGAAAAAAAAAATTCTATGATTCATTTGGGCTGGATCCCGAATATTTCTGTGTGACATAATTTACAATAAAACTGTTTCAGAATATTACTGTTGACTATTAACTCACAACAAAGCTTTTTCCAGTTTCCAACTTTTCTGTTTGAGGTAGGACAACCTATCAATGTGGGAACATGATTGTGTATTTGCCTGTCTGGTCAGTGTCCTGTCAAGGCTGTGTTTATGATTCAGCAACTCCCCAACACACACCGCAGACAATGCAAACTTGTAGCAGGTGTGAGTGAGGCAGCCTTGCTTGCCAAGAGCATCTCAATGCAGATTAAAAAGGGCTGAGTGGAGCTTTAGCCAGCTCCATGATGGTGCCACTGAAAAAAATAAACATCCTTTTTGTCCTATCCTTCTTCTTTGCCATCTTTTTATTCTTTTTGCTAAGTCATGAAACCTTCCATGATTTCAGTTAAAAATACTACGAAGCCTCTCAATGCGGCAATTTACATATTAGGGTGAAGAGACATGATAAGACATATGTACATCAATGTATATGTATATACATCATATATACATATATCATACAGTCCATGTATATACATTTAATAAAATTAGGTAAAATAAAAATAAAACCAACCAACCAGATTAGGATACATTCCCTACGACTACATTGGAGGCATAGGAATTGGCATTTTCATTATATCTTATCTTCTGATAACATTTTTAAACTCTTATGGTTAAAATCATGTAGAGAGCATCATGACATCCATGCTATACAGTAGTCTAAAATGGAAAAATGGAACGGGATAAGAAAAAATGAACCAATGACTGTAACTGATGTATTTGTTAATAGCTATAGTCTGCTGGACATTTCGATAGAATCTTTTCAAGTCATCTCTCCCAACATCTTTGCCCTTTTAATTCTTGTATTCGTTCTAACTATGAAGTTTTGCTCAGTATCTGTTACCCTTGTAGGAAACAGACAAAGACACTCAACACAGGCAGAGAGAGGCCATCACCTACTAATATTTTAAAAATAATACAACCACATCAACCTGCAAGTATAAATCATTGAAATGTTAGGACACAGAATTTAGTCCTTCTGATGTGCCAATGCAAGTGCTATAAATAAGCCTCAAAGCTAGATGTCAGCAGTGTTAGAATTCAGTAACTGAAACAATATCCAAGATTTAAAATGAAGATTTGGGTTTTCTTTACTTACAGTTTGTTTCCTTTAAGGGCAGCATGATGGAGGAGGTTGAATCCTCTGTGATTCTGTTGAGTGAAGTCAATGTTGGGCACCACCACTAGGATCTCAATTATATTGCGGAAATCCTTAGCAATAGCATCATGAAGTGGTGTGTCTCCATATGAATCCTAAATGGAGGAATAATGACATGAACATGAAGCGCAATGAGTCTTTGATTATTATCAAAGTTAGCAGTTCTCAGCCTTGAAACACTGACATGCAAAACATACTCTCTGTGATTCCCTATGACTGCATTGCAATAAATTACAAATGGACAATAAAAGGATTTGACCATTTTTCAGGTAATGACCACCATGAACAGGTCTATCCAATTTTTTGAACTATTTCATAAGTACTTGGATTTTTTCAAAACAATTTATGGCAAAAATCTCTCAGTATCTCTTTTGTATTTCTTATTTTTTTAGGATATCTTTCTGTACTTAGATAACTAAAAAAATGTTTTTAACAGATTTGTTTTTTTCGGAAATTCAATGGTAAATCTTCAATTTGTGATTTGAAACTCATATTTTTTAACTTATCATAGCAAATAGAAGCAAAAAATGAAATTCGATTTTAAAATGGCCTAATTCAAAGCTAAAACAGTGATTATGTACATTAAGTTATCAATTTTAGGTAAATTGATAATTTAGTGTCTACACTGTGGCTCAAATATTCACTTTTAATACATACTTTTGATCTTAGGGGAAAAAAAACAAGTAAAGTCATAGGTTGGTCTTTGAATTAAAGCTGGGCAAGGAGATTAAACAAGCACTCTTTACACAGGAACAACAAATGCTGAAATTACATTCCATGCTGAGTAGCCATTCTACTCCAGCATAAAGAATTGCAGTTTGTCACTTTTGGTCCCTGCTTCAGCCAGTTCCTGGAAAAAGCCTGAAAAAAGGCATCAAGTGGCTTTGATCATGCCGAGGGCCACAATAATGCAGTTACAGTCAATTACCACAAATGTTGGACACCGTATGTGTTTATGGCCGCCTCAGGGGCAATATGTGGACTGCTCAGGACATGTTTACAGTAAATGACTGATACTACTATAGTAGCTCCCTCATTAACAACACTATCATTCATCCTTTCCTTAGCAACTTATTCACATAATTACTAAGAACAGCAACAGAGGAGTCCATAGTTTAAATTAATCAATTCTGTGCTTGCTGAATAGATTCTTGAATAGAAGCTAAACTAGATAAATTACGGTCTTCTGGCCAGATCAAATCACAAAAACATCCATGGAGAGAAGATGGCCAAGTTTTGGCAAAAATTTAGTTCAACACATTTTTCAGTGTGTAGTTTTAGGTATGCCAAGTTCTCACCTGAAGATTGATGTCAGCTGAATGTTCAGTCAAAACGCGCACCACATCAGTGAAACCTTTGTTGACGGCAATGTGAAGTGCTGAGCACATAGAGTTGTTCAGGAGGTTAACGTTTGCTCCCTTGCTCAACAGCAGATGTGCAATATCTGCCCGATTGCTGAACCATACAAAGAGAAAAAAAAAGAAGTCAAACTTAAGATGTTAAATTCATGAAGTAGATAAAATCTATGTCTGTATTGAAAACCTATAATTAAAAAAATAAGTGATAATCTCTTATATCATGCATTTAGAATCCTGTAATTTGCTTCATAGCCAAAGATTGCTGCAACATGCTAACAAACCAAAATTATTTTGGTTTATTTTCGATTGATCATTCGGAATGCCTGCTTATCGAGCAAAATATGGCACCAGCTAGTAAGACAATATCAAATATTTTCTTTGTGAATGGATTTTCAGTTGACACAGGAACAAATTCAGTTACAAATACAAATTATCATTTGGCTTAAACACGAAAATTGAACTTGTTGTATACTCAGTCAGTGTCATATTTATACCTCTTTGTTCTCAAATGTGTAATTCATAAAGGAAAATGTGAGCTTACCCAAAGGCAGTGTAGTGTAATGCAGTGTCTCCATCTTCATCCTTGACCTCAATTGAGCTGTTGGCTTGCAAGAGTGCTTTCACCACTTCTACATGACCTTGGTGTGCAGCGACCTGAAGCGCTGTCTTGCCTTGGTTCTTGATATCCACCTGCCGGGAGCATAGAGCCAGGTGAAGATTCATTTTAGATGTGACAGTGGTGTGAACACATACAGAGTTGAACCTACAGTGGCTGGAAATAATCTGGGCGTGATCTGCTATCACATTGGCATGTAGATAATGCATAATCCAAATAAGTACTCACGTCATGAGCCGGAAAAACTGAACTGTAATAGGGAATGCAAGATATACAGTATACTCAGTGTTTGACTTTTACTTGAATATGTAAAAATATAGTATGTAAACATGGGATTTTTTCTGTATAGTTGCACAGCCCTGCGAAGCCTTTTTCAATAAAAAGTAATTTTTACAGGTTGATTTGGCTGTATTGCATCCCTTCTCTTTCGAAACATTAGTCTTAATGATATAATTTTTCACCAATATCTACAAATGCTTGTTCTTTCTTATTCAGATCTAGTTTGGTCTGTTGCCACCTGATCTGAGAAACAAGTGCTCTTGAGTTAAAGGAGGCAGAGATTTTTTTTCCTAGAGTGCACTTTTTTTTCTCCAGTGCACTTTGTAAACTACACTCCTTGTTTCTGCCAAACTGTTTTACTGGTCTCTAAGGTCTTAAGCTATGGTGCTTCTAAAAAAAATCTCAAGAATAAGGTTGTCAGATATTCATTCAAAAAAAGCATAACAATCGTGATCCTCTGTTGTTTCCTTCTGTCTTTTATTAATCTTTCTTTGATTTTCAGAGAGACTCATTTTTTCAAACTGCTTGATGTGCTTTTCTGTTGTCTTTGTGCTCTTGGGCTTGTTATTAGGTTCGGAAAACCCGACGCTGGAGCTCCAGGGGTTGTGTGAATCAAAGCATAGGTATTGATTAATTGATTAAATGATTAATACTGTATGTGGGTGTCCTGCTTCTTTCATCATCAGTGTGCACCACACAGCCCATTATGGCCTGACAATTTGACGGATTGGAATGCATGTAAATGTGATGTGAATCATGGCATGACATCATAAGATACACCACTGTCAAGCTAAAGCTTTGTTATATGATTTAATGTAAATGCAGTAATCATAAACTATATCTACCCATTCATTGACTATACCCAATACAAAATATATATGAATTTTACATTCATAATAATTCTTCATGAAGGTGTACTGCACTCTAATTAAAAACAGCCTTTATTGGCATAGTATTTATTTTTGGTTTGCTGATCCTCCAAGGAAAAACCTACTAGTATGGCATTGTGATTGAGATTTTTTTGAGATTTATTTATTTCATCACTATCATAATTCAGACATGATTGACTACAATTAACTTTAAAGCACAAAACAATGACTGAAAGGGTTTTGGCTGAAGTGAAACACTTATTAAAGCCAAACCCCTTTACAACTCAACTACAACTCAGAGCACCAAGCACTAGGCAAACCTCAACAATCAGCAAAACGAGAACATAATAATTTGTATTGCCATGCCTACAAAGCACTGCCACAAAGGCAGTAGGCTCCGCTCAAAATGATATATTCTATCATAAAGACAAAACAGAAGAAAGAAGAAGCCGAGTTTATGTGTTCTTTTGACTAAAATAATTATCTTTGACTAAAAACTCTGGATACTCAATGTTTTTAATTTTGTTTTTAAGTATACCATTTAGAACTTTCCAGGTGCCTTGGATGTTATCTTTCTGTTCCTCTTGTAGTTTATTGTTATATATTTTTTCACTTGATCTAATGATGTTGGTCAATTTGTTTTTATATGTTTTATATCATTTTTCTGCCTCTTTAGATCGTTATTGTAGAAATTTATATATGTGTTTTTTCTTTTTGCAAGCATTAAATATGCCTTTTGCGATCCACGGTTTGTCTTGCTTGTTTGATTCTTTGATAATTTGTTTCTTTAGTGGGCAATATTTATCATAAGGACATCAGTTTGGTCAGAAAGATGTCATAAGCCTGGTCAGGATTAATGGTGACATAGACCTCAATCCACGTTTGGTTGGCTAGATCAGCCCATAAGGCAGCCATGGCTGCTGGGGTTCTATTTCTCACAATTTTGTTTGTTGTTTGAGATGTACTTGATATATCTTGCCTTTTAAGTAGCTGACAGAAAATACTGAATACAGGAAGGGGATCACTGATATCATCTATGAATGACCCAGCTGGGGTTTGTGTTTGAAAGTCATTGATAAATATATTGTTAATTGAGATTTTAGCCTTGGAGTTCAGAGTTCATTTATATGTAAAAATGCTTACTATCTCATCTCAAACAGATTTAAAATAGTTTGGTTTTTTTTGGTGTGAGCAAGTCCCCATGTCTTATCTAGTTAATTTTGGGACTTTGGTCCAGGACAGTGATGTCCCTGTGTACAGAAGTCCTGGACTAGGTAATAGACTGCAACAGAGAGATGTAGCAGAACTGCACTAACCTTGTCAGGATACTTTTGCACCAACTCCCTCACTTTGTTGGCATTACCATGGGCTGCTTCAATGACCAGCTGGCTGGGATTGTCTTGTTCTGTAGCCTGGGACAGCAGCTTTTCCAGCACGGATATTACAGTACCTGCATGGGCCAGCAAAGAAAAGAAAGGGAGGAATGGAGAAGAACAAGGGTGGGATAAGTGGGATAAATAAGGGTTTTTGTAGTGATAAACAAGTTATATTTTATTGTCATAAGTAATAGTGTCACAAAAACTTTCAGATGGCTATAAGTGAACCACAAAGACAGATTGGTTATCAAGTTTAGTTTGATATAAAACCACAGGAATGAGTCAAAATGTCCCACTGACAGTAAAATCTGACCAACCACAGACAAATCAATCTGTCATCCACCAGGGTGAATACATGCACAAAATAGAGTTAGTGACAAGATAGAGAAAGCTGGGAAATGATGAAACAACATCAGCAGGGCAGTTGACAGAATTTTCGCATACTATGAAGAAGAACATTTCAAGAAATAGACAAATTTCCTGCACACAGCAGCAAAGACACGGATATTATGCCTGTGAATTGATTCATGGATGCTTGCACAGTAAAGGAGTAGCTGAAATGAGGACAAAAAGAAGAAGGGAAGCTGTAGGTTGAACTTCTGCGATGAGCCCCCTCATCCCGGCAGAGGTCTTACTTCCAGATTCGTTGGGGTTTTCAGTTGTCATGAGGTTGGCATCCACTTCCACTGGTTGGGCTGAGAGACAGGCTGGGTTGAAAGTCCATGTCTGGCCTCCAAACGCCACTCGCAGGTCACCATCTGCATATGCTTTGAGCACCTTTCCAACCTGGCCAAGCACCTAGCAAGTAAGGAGGGTGTTGAATGTGTGGCTGAGACAAGAGTATTTTGAACAATAGCATAGATTGAAGTTTCTGTAAAATAAAGTTAAAAGGTAGGGCTTCGCTTACTGCCACTTGACCAACAACTAACCTTTTCCTGTTAATAAAATAACGAGGCAGTATTAAAGAGGAAATCTTTATACTTACTTATGCACATCATACTTTCATAAAATTAAGTGACTTGGACATTCGTGTCGTACATAACTATTGCAAACCCCTTTTCTCCTCACAGCAATAAAGAGGATACCAAATTATTTCATGTTGGGTTTTTTTTATACTATGAAACAGTCATTTGATTGATTATATGCAAGTCGTGAGCTGTGGCACAGGAGAAACACAGATTTCTTAACAGATTGTAAAATATCCATTGGTTGAGCAAGAAACTTTAATATTAAGGTTAAGTAAGCATACAGGAGCCATGCTGTCTGTCCACTCCCCATGGCCTGTCTGCAGTCTCTTGACACTGTCCATGTCCTCCAAGACTCTTACTAGTTCACCAACACCAAACGTGTTCACCTTGGTAAATAAAACACAGGTCATAAATATATTTGTTGGGATTAGAAAGAGCTACACATTTAAAGACAAGCCCGCTCGTTTACATATACGGTTTTGAAACTCTTTACCTTGGTAAGTGCTCCAGGATGGAAAGTCCAGCGAATGTTATTGCTGTACTGGACTCTTACATCTCCTCGATCAGTGATTCTATGAACTGTCCCAATGCGGCAAATGTACTGCAAACACAAAGAGGGAATTTTACCCTAGGTCTGCCCCCTCAATGTGTATGACCTGGATGTTCCCTTTAGCAACTGGGATTTTAGGGTAATTTGCTGTTTTCTTTCACTCCATTGCACACCAAAGTCCATCTGAATCACTACATAAATATTCTTTATGCCGGGTTGAAAAGGCATGTGTCCGGTTGTTTGTCACTAAGAGTAGATGTTACTCAAACTTTATTGTAATATGTTAAAAAAACACGGAAGTTTCATTGTGTACTTCTGCATAATGAAACTCGACAGGGGAATATCAAAAGCGTCGGCACAGTGACACAGTGGATTTGAACAGCAGTGGCGCAGTGGTTAGCGCTTCAACCTCACAGCATGAAGGACCCTGGTTCGATTCCAATAAGGCGACCTTTCAGTGTGGAGTTAATATGTTCTCCCCGTGGGTTTGCATGCATCAGGTTAATTGCCCGAATGAGTGAGCGAATGGTTGTCTGTTAGTATGTGTGGCCCTGGCGACCAGTCCAGGATGTACCCTGCCTCTTGCTGGATGACAGCTGGGATAGGATATCCACCGTGACCCTGAGTACAAGATAAGTGGCAGGGGATGGATTTGAAAATTTGTTTTCATAAGCTGTGAGTACCCTGTGCCACAAAAGCCAGGACTTTCATACCTCAGCCATTTTAGGGTTCCATCCACCGTGGCCCTCCTGCATCTGTCGCAGAATGTCCACCTCCAAGAGACATTTGACTTTATCCCCTTGCTGGAAGGTGTGGCCATCAGCACTCTCCTGGCGCTGCAGCTCTGCATGTTCTCCTGGAAGGAGATGTTTAAGAATTAGCAAAAGGAACCTATTGATAAAGTATGAGTAATACTAATATTTTTGGTCTACACAGCTAGGTGGTATATCTTCAATCTACATCACAATTAATTCAAAAATTGATTACAAAAACATTTTGCATTTCTTCTTCTGTGTCATGGCATTCAAAATGTGTTGAAACAAAAGACTCATTCTGTTGAAGAAGCTGCTTGACTTGTGGCTTATACATGGAGCTGTCATCCACACTACTACCAGATCAGATTTGAGTAAATGCAGATGAATATTAGGATATAATGGACTGTTTTACCATGGTACAGTTCATGTTCAATGCTTGAGGAAAATATCTACCAAATTGTCTATCAAAAGAGTCTAACAAGTTTAGAGCTTCTAAATATATCTTTTTGTAAGTGTTTGGTATAGGAGAGAAGCGAGAGAAAAGTTATGACTACATACATGCATGTCTGGAAATTCTGTAGAAACAAGTACCAACATAAATTGCAGGAATACAACAGTAAAACATTTTTGATCAACCTACTTTTGTGTCACACAGTAATATAATGTATGAATTCAATAGAAGGACAGTCTTCTCTAGTTGTACAGAAAATTATATATTAACTTAGTTAGTTGTGCTTTAAGAAATGCATGTTTGGAACTGAATGCATGTTTGAGACTGACTTACCAAGCTTTGGAAGATGATCTTTGTAGTAAAAGCCTCCTTGGCCATCAGAAACATATTTTAGGTCTACCTTGCCCTTGTGGCCCATTCGGTAGACATTGGTTGTGCCATTAGACCAGGTGACACTGGCCACACTGCGACCCGACTCTGTGTCCCAGCCTCGAATGTCCACTACCTTCCCAACCTTACCCTCCCCGCCTATACACACATAAATACACACAAACATACATTGAATATGCAAGAAACAATATTGCATTACTGAGGCAGGGACAAAAAATAGAAAGGGAGAAGAAAGTCTCGTCATTAATGAAAAGAAGAAACATAACAACATTAATATGATTGTTGATATGCTAGACAGAATCGGAGGGTGAGGGGAAGTCATGAGATGACAAGTATGTAAAGAAGTATGCAATATTACAATATGATTCACTCCTATTTTCTAGAGCTCAGCATCTATAAGCTCCTCATGGCTCAATCACTTGACAAAGCATAAATTTCTATTTCTTTTTTCAAGTAACAAGAAAACAAAAACATCACTGTGAAAGGTAGGATTCGGTCTAACAGTTCACAATTATATCAATATCTGAACTATACATGAAGTCATGTCTTTTCAGAAAATCCATTTATCCAACCAAAGTCATTACGATGCCCCAGTGCATGAACACACTGAAAAAAACAGTGACCCATTAGACAACATGATGCAATGGAGGTTTCTAAAACTGCTCGAAGTATCACGTATGCACATACAGCACATACTATTTAAGCCAAATGAGTGATTGGCTCAAACCTCAGGCCATACATTCCAAAGACATCATGAGGACATTTTGACTCATTCATTCTGACCCTGAAAAGGGAATATCACTATTCTCAGGGGTAATGACCCGAGACAAAAAAGGCATATCAAGATTCCATTAACCCCTTAAGGAAGTATGAAATGCCTTTTTCCTCTCTAAAGGAAAGCTCTCTAACTCTCTAAATAAGTATTTCTAGTTTCTATTTAAAGTATAACTTAAAACAATAGTGAAACTTTTTATCTTCATGAAATTTTGAAAACAGTTTGATAAATGATACACCTGTGAACGACTAAAAGCAAATAAATATCCTCCACTATACTTTCTCAATATGTGCTCCAGATTAAGTATTCTGATCAATACCACTAAGAGAGCTGAAAAGAGAAGAACAAAGAGTCTACAAAGATGAAGAGACAAGCACATATGTGGGACAGACACCAATCAGTCATCTGAATTATAGGTGCAACTGACACATATTAACATTACATGATAGGGGTGAATGACGTGATGTCATTAGGGGTTCTGATTGATGAAACACTTTGATGAGGTACAGCTCCATGAGAAAGGAAGTAAGAGCCCTGCTTGGTTGGCAATGCCAGGTAATTTGTGAGATCAGTCCCTCCACATGCAACTCACCATCTTGGTTGCCCCAGTCCCAGTCAGGTCCACGAACCACTTTAACACCCTGGAAGATTCCCTTGAGGATGATCCGTGGAAGGTTCTGCCTAGGTGCCAAGTTTACTCTGTGATAAAACCATGGAGAGACAAGTGAGAAAACTGCAGTGTGGCCCAACAAAAACAATTAACTGACATAAAATCATAAACACAACACTCGCTCCCATTATGCGTTTTATGACCAACAAAATATTACCAGTCTTGATTGTGAAAGTACCAAAAGTTTTGATTTGGGTATAGTTAACTATTTGCAAATTCAATAATGGTTTTCAAAATACAAATTGTAAATGACTTACAATGCAAGGTGACATGATTAAGACAGGAAATGTTAACGTCAATGATCCTAAAAAGTCAATACTTGTTTTGTCTCACAATGAGGATTAAAAAAAAGGACCAGACAATATTTAAATCTGATAATAAGATAAATACATTTCACATTCATTGTTAACGAAACCATATGTCCATGGCATGAAAAGGGCCCAAAAAAATTGGAAAAGTATTTCTTTGTATTTTAAAGATTTGCACCACTTTATAAGAAAGTCTTCAAACCTATATTTTACTATTTACCATGAAAAGAGAAAGCCATCGACATGAAATATTTGTAATCTGCCAAAAGACAGAGACATAAACTGAAAAAAAAAATCACATAACCTTCTAGGTATAGTTTAAACTATATAATTGGCATCTATGTTACTGATGTAATGAGAACTCGATTATCAAAACATATTGAGTAAGTCAAAACCTGTGTGTAGTAGGGTAAAAGGGTAAAAAAAAAAACAGGCTTTAAAATACAACTAATATAAGACAATCTCTGCCCATGACTCGAGTGAGGTCAAATAATTTAATAGTTTTCACCTTCGGAATACATCACAGTTTTTACAGCTTTTACCTCTTTTATTTGCACATGGTGACCATACCTTTTTTATGTGAACCCACACTTATAGCTTTGATAAAAATTATATATATATATACATATACACACATACATATATATATGTATGTATATATATATACACACACACACACACACATACATACATACATACATACATACATATATATTATTTTGTTATATATATAATAAAATAATTAGAGTATTTCTATCATTCAAAAATTACAGCTTTCTATAAATGTATGTTTATAAATAAATAAAATATATACTTTTTATTTATATATACATATATTTGAATATATTCTTACATAGAATTTATATAAAATACCCCTCCTAAGGAGAGGAGATCCTTTTTTCTAAAAAAACGTACAGGACAGGAAGCACAAACACACCTGAAAGAGCACCGAACACCAAAAACCACGACAAACAACGCAGGCAACAATATATATTCCCTTTACTCAAATCACACATCAAGACAGTCATAACCTTGGAAAATGACATACCTTATGGTAAAGATTTGATCGGACCTTGGTGCAAAGGAGCTGCCTATACCCATTCTTTCCAAACAAGATCAAACCCCAGCATTGCTGGACAGAGCCAATATCATACAAAATCCAATGTGGTCAAAAGGAAAAAAAAAACAAAACTGTTGGAGATGTTGGTCATCAAACAACTTTACAGAGGCTTTAATGCACCCATATGTTCCTCCAGCAGTGGAGTTTTATGTTCTTCTCCATGAATCTTTTAAAGTTAGGTTGTTGGAGGCCACAGCGGGAGCCAAAAGTAGATTTTGCTCTCAGAGTCAACTAACAGTAAATCTCTGTTGTGGTACTGCTTGAAAAGGTCTGTGCTGAGAATAGTATGTGTTTGACAAAATAGCTTTGAGACTAATCCCTGGAAAGCAAGGTAGTCAGAAAGCAGGCCACCTAATGGCAAAGCATGTAAAGGTAGCTTCTATGGAGCTTGTATACAATATATTGTTTTGGTTTTTCATTATTTTACTACACACACAGTACATACATATACATTTTTTTATTTGCCAACTTTGTTTTATGTATTGCTGTAGTAGTATTAAGGGTTATACTGAGAAATGTAGCAGGTTCAATTTACTGATAACCTAACAGTTTCTGACAGGGATCATGAGCTTTGTTTATAAGACAAGACTGATCCTTCTTTTTGGCCCCTAATTATTTGAAGGCGAATGAAGATTTAAATGGACTGCTATATCTGTTGCAAGATGACAAAACATGACCTCAATATTGTTGTTTCTCAGCGTAGCTAATCTGAGAAAGACAACAGCTCTTTAAAGTGATCAAGATTTCTAATCCTGCTTGACCAAATGTCAGCCCAGCTCGCAGACAGGATCAAGGCAAGAGACCTACAAATACTGACATTGGCAGGGTCAACAGTCAGCCAAGGTTATTATTAAGCAATTAAAAAATAAAGGGAATAGAAAACACAGAACTGGCTTAAAAAAATGTACATGCTAGCAAGTGACAAGAACCAAAAGGAAATATTAAAAAACATGTCTGTATACTACTTTTTCAAACTACTGGCACCACAATGTTAGTGAATATAAGAAACAGAAAAATGAATTAATAGAATCCTCAATCAAAATATTTAAATATCTAATACAAAATGTTTCCTCCAAAAGGCTGTGGGTTTAAAATTCATGTTGAGAAAGTTCCAGTGATATTTGAACTTCAGTTATTTGAAAACTTTGGAGAGATAGCGTAAATTCTTGTCTCAGTAGTATATACTGTAAATGTGACGAGACAAATGTCTAAGTACTCTGATTATTCACCAGTATTGGAAATATCTGAGAATACTATTAGATAAGTGTCAGTGATTGGTAAACTGCACAAATAAATAGAAATGTGAGAACTAAAATAACCTTCACCTCTGCTTCAAGAAGTTGAAAATGAGAGATGTTCAGTATCACCAGGGAACTTCACACACAAAGAGGATAATGATTTGTTTGCTAGGTTTTACAATCAGACACAAACTAAATCAACACAAATTAGTGAGCTTTACCAGAATAAAAATATAGGTGTCAATCCCCAGACCCTAAAGTTCCTTTTCTACAGTTCGTACCAGTTGCTCTTAGATGTTGAATGTGTCTGGATTTCATGGTCATACATAGGAAAGTGCCAAACACGAGCCATGATGTTTGGCTATGGATATTTAGTGATGTGTGTTGTTTTTTTTCTGTGCCATCACATTAGAGTATTTGTCATTACAAACTCAATCGACTACAACATTTAAAATAGAATTGAAAAGCCCTGGGCTTAAGAAGCCTAGCTCTATGGAAACACTGTTCACAAAAAGTTGAATCAATATATGCTGAACAGGTAACTGTTCTTAATGCAAATGTGCTTTTTTAAAAACTCAACTTATTATTTTATTGTTTTCCAATTCTATTGTAGTTACATATTTAATCATCATCTCAGATGAACTACAGGCACCTGGATCATATTGAAATCATTTAATTAATTTGTATCATGAGCAAATACTGTACTGTTTGTCTATGGAGGTTCTCAGCCATCCAGGTCATAGTAAATCCTTGTCAAAATCTGTCAAAATCAAAACTGGACTTTATTTCGTCCGCTGAAGATGTTTCACATCTCAGATGTTCTTGGTTTGATTAAATCCGCAAAATATTGAACCATGTAAAATACAACCATGGGATGATAATAATTCATCAGTTGAGGTTAATCTAAAAAAAGATTAACCAACTTAAATCCTGCTCCTAAGCTTCTAGCTTTCCTACCTTTCTACCCAGTCTCCTTTTAAATCTAAAAAAGATTGACCTCAACTGTACAACCAACATTTTTATTTTGGTTTGAAATAAGTTAACAAATAAAAATAAAAATAAGTAAACAAATTTGCTCTTCCAAACACTTTCAAAATGAAGTGTTTGTAAAGCTTGTCAGTAATTCTGCATGGTGTGCTAACAATGTGGAAATGTGCAGTGTGTGGGTTTTCTGAAAGGTTTCGACAAACTATTTGGACAAAACACCAAAAACAAATATTTTATTTAGTATTTAACTGAAAATATTGAAACCCTCAGGTGGGCACAAGCAGTTGTCTTCCCTTGCCGGTCCCAAGCCCTGATAAACGCAAAGGGTTGTGCCAGGAAAGGCATCTGATGTAAAACCCATAACCAAGTACACAAAGGAACCTATGACCTTTATCCGTTTAGATCGAGGCCTAGAACAACAACAGCTGTCAGCTGAGCTGATAACCTACAGGGCATTGGTGGAACATGGGCAACTATGGTTTGAAGAGGGAGAGGAGGATAGCATGTGCATAAGCTAGGCCTGAGAGTAGGGACTTTGAATGCTGGTACTATGCGGAGAAAGAGATTGTTGACATGATGCAGAGTAGAACAGTGAATATACTGCGTTTCAAGGAGACTGGGTAGTAAAGCTAGAAGCTTAGGAGCAGGATTTAAGTTGGTCTAGTATTCATCATAGTATTGATGGGTAGAGAAACAGAGTAGGAGTTATCTTGAAGGAGGAGATGGTTAGGAAAGTTCTGGAGGCGACAAGAGTGTCAGATAAAGTGATGAGTCTGATGATTGAAGTTGAAGGTGTGATATTGTGATATGTTGTCAGTAATTATGCCTAAAAGGTATTATTTGAGTGATAAGAGAAGGAACAATTCTGGAGTGGGTTAGATGAGTGGTGCAGATTATCCCAAGAGGTGAGAGAATGATCACTGGTGCAGACTTCCAGGGACATGTTGGTGCAGGCAACAGATGCAATGACTAATTGCTCAGCAGGATTGTTATCCAGGAGAGGAACCCAGAGGGACAGATAGTGGTTGGCATGGCAAAAAGGATGGAAATGGCTGCAGTGAATACTTTCTTCCAGAAGAAGAAGGAACATAAGGGAAACATATAAGAGCAGAAGTAGGAGCACACGGGTGGACAGCATCTTGTTCAGATAATGGAATCTGAAGGAGATCACTGAGTGCAAAGTAGTGATAGTTCAGTCCAGTGCATCTGCAAGGATTATGAAAAGCAAAAAGGCATAGAAGACCAAAGAAGAGAATGATGAAAAAATAAGAGTGTTGTGTTGTTTTCAGGAGTTAAGACAGGCTCTGGGTGATCAGTAGGTGCTTCCAGATGACTGGACAACTACAGCAAATGTGATCAGGCAGTAATGTAGGAGAGACATGGTGGGAAAGTGATGGGCATGAAGAAAGTGAACAGGAGCACAAGGAGGTACAGCGTAATGTGAAGGTAGAGGTGGCAAAGGCCAAGTAAAAGGCTTATGATTACCTATATTATGGGCTGGACAGTAAATAGCGAGATAATGATTTATACAAGTTGCAAAACAGAAATATAGAGATGGGAAGGGTGTGCAGCATATTAGTGTTTTTAAAGATAGAGAGAGAAATCTATTGACAGGTGGCAGAAGTGCGATGGAATCATGGAAAGAGTACTTTGTAGAGTTGATGAATGATGAAAATATAGGAGAATGAAGAGTGGAAGGGGCTAATGCTGTGGACCACAAGTAGCATAGATTGGTAGAGATGAAGTGAGGAGGTCATAGAAGATGATGAAGAGTGTACAGACAGTGGATCCTGATGATATACAGTACCTGCAGAGTTATGGAAGAGCCTAGGGTGCTGAGAGAGGAACTATGGTACCGTAGGATCTGAGGAAGTCTGGAGTGGAAGAGAAATATGTTCAGACTGGTGTAGGCCATGTATGAGAGCTATACGACTATGGTGGGTTGTGTTGTAGGTGTGACAGAGGAGTTCAAGGTGGAGGTGGGGCTGAATCAGGAATCAGCTCTGAGTCTCTTCTTGTTTGCTATGGTGATGAACAGGCTGACAGATTAAGTTAGTCAGGTATCACCATGGACTATGATGTTTGCAGATGACATTGTGATCTATCATTAAAGCAGATAACAGAGAGGAAAATCTGGAAAGGTGGAGGTATGCCCTGGTGAGAAGAGGAATGAAGGATAACCACAGCAAAACAGAATATATGTATTTGATGAAGGGACCCAAGTAGAACAGGGAGGTTACCTCTACTTCTTTAGAGATAAAGAAGGTGGAGGATTTTAATTGGGTCAACATTTCAGAGCAATGGAGAGAGTGGAAAAGAAGTGGAGATCTATATGCAAGCAGGCTAGAACAGGTTGGGTGTCAGGTGTGATATGAGATAAAAGAGTATCAGCCTGGACATGAATGTTTTGGGGATAAAGAGAGGCCAGACAGTGATGGCTTGGAAACATACAAAGGATAGTGAAAATATTCCAAGAAGGATTCGAAGGTTGCATCAAGCAGGTTGCCTACAAGAAGACCAAAGAGGAGATCTATGGATGGAGTGAATGAGGACATGAAGTTAGTTGGTGTGAGAAAAGAGTATGCAGAGAAAAGGGTGAGATAGATGCAGATGGTTCATTGTGTCAACCCCCCGAAGGGAGCAGCCAAAAGGAAAAGAAGAAAAGTTAAAGGAAAGACTTCTTTAACAGCGTCCCCAAAAACCCTTCTCTACTTCATTCACTCCAGCAGTTTTTAGGAAATGAGAGAAAGAAGAAAAAGAGGTCAAGCTCAGTAAACACTGAAGACAAGAAATGACCAAAGGAATTCCAATTAATCAACAGGCTCCAGGAGTGTATGGAAGAAAGAGAAAGCTTAGTGCTTGATATTGTGAATAATCCATTAAGCATGATTGTGTGGCGGAAAATCGAGGTGGAGCCTCTGAGCTTGATGTGCAAGGGAAGGATTAAGCAGTAAGATAACCCAATAGGTTCTCTGAGACTGCGTGTGTTGTTTTTGTGTGGCAGAGCCGATTAACCAACTGCATACCAATCATCTTCTAAACATATGGTAGGAACATATGTCAGCCTGAGCACTGTCAGCATGCAAACATGTCTGGATGTACTTCAGTGCCCTCATCAAATGCACTGTGAGTCAATAGAACACTGATCACAACGAAGAAACATTTACTCCACTGCTCTCCAGCACATACACATCAAAAGGCTTCCATTCCAGCAATAACACTCTCAAACAAATCACCTTTAATTATGATGAAAAAACAATGCTCCTCTAACACAATTCAGTCTATTCATATATTCTATACACAGCTTCTGACCATTTACTTCTGTTATGTCAATATGTTAATGCAGCTATTCACTTTATATCTAACACCTGTTACCTAATATAAGTTTGCCGGGAAGTTGAAAAATGTTCACAAGCTTATCTGCCCACCTGAGAATGTTGAGATGCTAATCCAGTTAAATCTGTTATAAATACAAAGGAACACTCATGCACAGAACATCCAGCTCAGGTCTGACACCACATTTATGACGGCACAAATCCTGCGTCAGTTCATTTAATAGCATTGCTGTGACCACTTCCCTTTGAACCCACAGGAGACAAATAAAAAGTTTCTAACATTTTTAAGTTGTCATTAAAATGCTGTTCCACATTAAAGTAGCGCCTCTAAATATGCTATTGCTGACTCCACACACAGATCAAAATGGTGGAGCAACAAGGGGAGGCTTTCATAATGACATCAAGTTATATTTGCCTCCCCATGCAAAAAGCAGCATGTCTTATGACTACCAGATTCTAAAACAGTTTTCAGAAGTGCTTTCGGCAAAAACATGGGGAAAGGGCGGCCTTACATAAAGAACTACTATGTGTTCAACACCACATTCTGTTCAATACCTCCCTATTTCATTCATATGGTGAAAAAAGAAGTGATATTTGTTAGAAAAATGTATTCACAGTTATCACAATATTGCTCTGCTTTTTCTTATATTGCAGATATGTAGTTGTCGTAATATTTCACTGCTCTTATTAACACTGCAGGAATGCAGAGGCATAATGTTTACTCTACATTTAACAAGATGTATAGTACCAGGCATCGCGATAAGGAGACAAGAAAAAGGGAGGCCAACCAGACTGCAGAATCAGCACGCCTCCCATCTTCACGACTCCGGTCAAGTGTTTACATGTCTATGTCTAGCGATTTACGGGAGTTGTCTGGACTATCTCATATGCGTTTGCAGCTATACATCCCCACCCCTTAAAACTGCAAATGCCCTGTAACCAAGGACCACCCTCAGGAAATAAAAAATGGAAATGGAAGGATGTCCAGCAGAGCGGTTGGAGGGTGTAACTGGGCACATCTCTCTCCGTTCTCCTTGCAAGTAAAAAGCACTGTTGTCCCTTGTCTTCTTCTTATGCATATGTCTGAGGTGTTTTGAACCTGACATTAATTTTGGTCCTTTGAGCCGGATTCCAAGAGACCTAAGGATCCCAGCGGCCGAGGCGGATTCCAGGAGAAAACCGTGGCCACGGCGATCTCCACAAAACTCTAAGTTTGAGGAAGACCCTTTCAAGGACTGGGTATCGGCCCGCCAGCTTGGATCCAAAGGTTGACGGGAGTCCAAGAGGGAGAAGACAACGGAGGTGAGTTGAGTCACAACTGAAAAGAAACGAATGACTGAGGTTCATTGCGTGTAAAGAACAAACCCTGAATATTCTAGACACTGGCAGGTAATGAGGGACGGCAGAGTCTGATAAATTCCGTGGAAAAAAAGAAGGACGGCGGAGTCCTGTACGTACTAAAATTCCATAAAGTGTGAGTGTGAGTGTGAAAGGAGAACGATATATCACTTGATATTTCGTCTTATATAAAACAGAGGGGCTGTGAGTAGTCGCCTGGTGTGGATTCAGGGGCAAGAAATCGCCACTTGAAAGAGTTGAAGTGAGAATTACCACAACAGGAAGTTTTAAAGACTACCCCACTGATAACAATCGACCTCTAGAATACCCTAGGTGTTGTAAAGGTCAAACTAAATAATCAAAATGGGGAAAGGATTAAACAAAGAAAGACCCAGAGATGCATTAAAATGCCAGGATTGGAAATACATAGAACAACAAGATCTGAGTAAAAACCTACGTCTGGATAGGTGGATCTTAAAACATAATTTTGAAGGAAGATTGAATACAAAAAAATTAATGCATCACAAGAAAGCATTATGACAAAAACTGGAAAAAATCTAGAAAAAATGAGAAAGGAAGGTTACGATAACACAGAATATTGGATGAAAATAGCAGGACGGAGAGAAGAAGGAGAGAAAAAGAAAAGACGTGAAGAACAGGAAAGAAAACGAAAAGAAAAAGATAAAGAACGCGATAGAGAGCTACTGCATCATAGAAAAGAAGACGATGAAACAGGACCCTGTAGGCAACCTACGTGTCCCAGAAATAATCAGAAACCGGAACAGGAGGAATCTGCGGGACTAAATCCCTCCGCGCCTCTTGTTCCTATGAGCCCAAAACAAAAGCTCTACCCTGATTTAAGTAATCCAGAACTACCTCCATATGGAGAACCAATGGAAATTCCTAGACAAACCCGTTCAAAAGGAACAGTAGGAAACTGGTTGAGGGACATGGGAAAAGCGTTGTCTCCCAGATCTCTATCAGTGGTAAAATTAGACGAGGCGGAACAGTATCCCATGATTGAGGTAGCAAACCCAAATGTCGATGACCAAGCACAACATCCAACCATACTGGTTTATAGAACATGGACCATGGAAGATGTAAAAAAGGCTGTAGAAGGAGTAACCTCTCATAAAGGGGATGTGGAACAATTCCTCCACGATATGGAGAACTTCAGACGATCCTATCACTTAAACGGTCAGGAAGTGCAGCAAGTCTGGATGCAAACGTTGGGCCCAGACTGGCACTATGTGAGAGGTCAGTGGAGTCCTACACAGGCAGGACGCGTTTTGGCTCATGACAGTCAAGAATTGGATAACAGAGTGCGAGAACTAAGAGACAGAGCAACCATGTGATTTAGACGCAGAGCGAATTATACTGAAATTGGAAGAGTCAAACAAAAAGAAGAGGAATCATTCAATGAATACAGAGTCAGAATGACAAGCCAATTTAAACCCCATAGTGAGTTACAGGACGATGGAAATGTGCACGGACCATTCCAACAACAACTAAAAAATGCACTCCATGTAGGATCAAAAGACAGCATACGCTGTTGGGTCACAAAGTATGACATAGGATTCTCTACAGGAACCATGGAGGAATATGTAAATCATACTCTCCATGCAGAAAGGGACGAATCCACAGGTCTCATTAGGAAAGCCGTATTCTGGCAAATGTCAGTAATGGGAGGGGTACATCTAGACCCAGGAAGTACATGATACATCATGCTACTGACTGAGGAAGAAGAAGAAATGTTAAAAGACGCACTGGAAAAACTATGGTCCAAAGGAGCGCTGCCAGTACAAATAAGACCAGAAAACGAATATAGACTATGCGTAAAACAATACCCGCTAAACAAGATGCACAACAAGGAATAGGACCCATGATAAAGATCTAATAGGTGCAGGGGTAATCGTAAAGTGTGAAGATTCCCCGTGCAACACACCGATATTTCCGGAGAAAAAGCAAGTGCCGTCTGTAGGCTGGTGCATGGTGCATGATCTACAGGCAGTAAATAATGCTGTAGTACAAAGAGCCCCATGCGTTCCCAACTCATACACTCTGTTGAATAGCCTGAGACCAGACGCCACTGTGTTTACTGTGGTTGATATAAGTAATGCATTCTTCTCAAGAACAATAGATGAGAGCAGTCAGTTTTGGTTTGCGTTTACTTATAATGGCAAAAGATATACATACACAAGACTCCCTCAAGGATATTGCGAAAGTCCTACAATCTACTCTCAAGTAATGACTGCAAGCATGCCTAGATTCCAACCACCAAAGAATAGCCAGATACTAATTTATGTGGGTGATGTGCTAGTGGCATCACGAGATGCACAGTCATGCAAAATAGATACGCTGGCTCTGTTGAAACATTTGGCGGAAGAAGGACATAAAGTGAGTAAAAATAAACTCCAAGTGTGCAGGGCGAAAGTCAAATATCTGGGGCATAATCTAAGTGCTGGAGGTAGAACAATAATAGAAGATAGAAAAACTGCGATCCTCCAAGCTCCTTAACCATTAACTAAAAAACAGATGATGTAATTTCTGGGATTGACAAATTACTGTAGGAACTGGGTACCAAATTATGCAGAGAAAACAGCGCCACTGACTAAATTAATGTATGAGGAAGATTTAAAAATGACCAAATCATTGCATTGGACTAGTCAAGTGGAAGAAGCGTTTTCCAGAATAAAACAAGTATTGGTGTCAAGCACAACATTAGCTCTGCCCGACTATAGCAAACCATTTATTCAAATGGTGGACTGCAAGGAACATTTCATGACCTTTGTGTTAGTGCAACAACACGGTGCCTAAATGAAACCAATAGCATATTTCTCATCAAAGCTGGACAGCGTAGCATGTGCACTGCCACATTGTGTAAGTGCTGTAATAGCTGCGTCAATGGCAGTAGAAAAAAGTGCGCCAATTCTGTTATTCCATCCACTAACATTAAGAGTGCCACATGCAGTGTCAGCATTACTGCTGCAAACAAAAATGACCTTCCTTCCACCAGCCAGGCACCTGTCATGCATGTCTATACTCTTATCACAACCACACTTAACGATTGAAAGGTGTACCACATTAAACCCAGCAACTCTGTTACCGACTCCAGAAGACGGTATGAAACATGATTGTTAGGAACTGGCTGAACAAACAGCAAAAAGTCTCAAAGATCAGCCATTGCAGACAGGAGAAACACTATACGTAGATGGTTCCTCAAAAAAGAATGAACAAGGAAAAACTCAAACAGGGTATCCTGTGGTTACACAAAATACAGTATTAAAGGCAGAACAGTTACCCTCTCATTATTCAGCACAGGCAACCGAGTTAGTAGCGCTAACTGGAGCATGCAAATTAATGAAAAATAAAGACCCAACAATATATATGGATAGTCAACATGCTTTTGCAACCGTTCATGTATTTGCACAATATTGGAAAAACAGAGGCATGGTCACATCTACGGGCAAACCCGTAACTCACGCCAAACTCTTATCAGAATTACTGCAAGCAGTGCAACTACCAAAGACAGTTGCAATATGCAAATGTGCAGCACATACAACAGGCACAGATGAAGTTTCCATAGGAAACGCCTTCGCAGATAAAACAGCAAAGGCGGAAGCGAATAAACAAGTCCATGTATTAGCAGTAGAAAACAACGAAATTCTAGATGAAGACACGCTAAAAGAAATGCAAAAACAAAGCCCCCAATCTGAAAAAGAAACATGGCTAAAAAATGGAGCAAGAATTGAAAAGGACTTATATATGTGACCAAACAACAAACTGATCCTACCAAAAAATGTATACAAATGGGCAGCTTCATTGAGCCATGGTTTAACACATGTCTCAACAGGAGGGATGGTAGGACAGATACATCAGTATGATACTACTTATGGACTTAACTCCTATTCAAAAAAATTTTGTCGAGCATGCTTAACATGCGCAAAGCATAACCCACAGGGAAATCTGAGACCAAGAAGGGGGCGGTTCCCCTCACCTCAGTACCCGTGCCAAAGCATCCACATGGATTTCATCGAGTACTGTAAAGTACTGTCTCGTGATAATAGACGCATTCTCAAAGTGGATACAACTATTCCCAACAAAACACCCAGATGCGCTGACAGTAGCCAAAGCGTTATGCAAATATATAATACCAAGATAAGGAATTCCTGCAAGAATATATAGTGACAATGGAGCACATTTCGTAAATCAAACGATAAAAAGATCGGACTAGTGTTTCATATAGACCTACAAAAACCACTGTGCCTATAACCCACAAATGCGCAGGCCAACTGAAATGACTCTAACATGGTTACCGCGCGCTATCAGATGCTGGGCTGTAACTGCTATCTTGTTGGTGACAACCCTCGCAGCATGGCACATATGGGAACTATATGAACAATATCACAACGTGACTAGCAAGGGTCTGGGTCTGGACCACCCTAAACGCAGCCTAGCTCAAACAAATATTAAAAGCCTCTGTGAAGAACGAGGCACTAAAATAGACAGACAGAGAAATCTTTTTTTTTTCTGCTTTCTACAAAATGCAATCGCAAACATTACAATACCGTACAGCTCACTCGTAAATGAAGTAGGAGCCCGAGGGTCCTCGTGGGGTTCCAATTATGAGTGGTATATGATGCTGGATTAAACAGGTACTAGTTGGAACTCACTTGTTGGAGAAAGATGATATGACTGGAAAAGATGGTCGGCCGGTAAAGCAAAGAGGATGATAACGAAGACAGACTAACTGGCTTTCCTGATCTGTTCCCCGACCCAGAGGACTATCCCGGTGATTAAGAATAAATCACTCCAGTGAAAGAATAACTCCCCTCCAAGTGTAAACATGTTCGCCCTCATAATAATGATCTTACAGTCGAAAATCCTCGTGAAGTGACTAATAAGTGAAAAAGAAAAATGAGCGATATGCGATAAACAGGAGGGAAATGTTAGAAAAATGTATTCACAGTTATCACAATATTGCTCTGCTTTTTCTTATATTGCAGATATGTAGTTGTCGTAATATTTCACTGCTCTTATTAACACTGCAGGAATGCAGAGGCATAATGTTTACTCTACATTTAACAAGATGTATAGTACCAGGCATCGCGATAAGGAGACAAGAAAAAGGGAGGCCAACCAGACTGCGGAATCAGCACGCCTCCCATCTTCACGACTCCGGTCAAGTGTTTACATGTCTATGTCTAGCGATTTACGGGAGTTGTCTGGACTATCTCATATGTATTTGCAGCTATACATCCCCACCCCTTAGGGCTGCATACGCCATGTAA
>CAAKHD010035877.1:199639-220635 GCA_901007705.1 Fistularia tabacaria | reverse complement strand
TTGCAGCTATACATCCCCACCCCTTAAAACTGCAAACGCCCTGTAACCAAGGACCACCCTCAGGAAATAAAAAATGGAAACGGAAGAATGTGCAGCAGAGCGGTTGGAGGGTGTAACTGGGCACATCTCTCTCCGTTCTCCTTGCAAGTAAAAAGCGCGGTTGTCCCTTGTCTTCTTCTTATGCAAATATCTGAGGTGTTTTGAACCTGACAATATTCATGTGATTTTCTTCCATTAACTATATCAGAAAAGTTTTGCAACAATATAAAGACAGTTCTCTAAATGTTGCATGCATTTCAATTCGGATTTTTGGAGTTTTGAGATGACATTTTCAAGTCATTATTTGCCATTTTTCTTCATGGTATTTGTTCATTATTTAAAAATGAAATGAGCAAATTTAATGGACATGAGCTGAATGGCCATTGAAAGAATATATATATCAATTACATACAATAATACAGCCTCAGGGGGTCAAAAGCCAGTGTCTTCTTTTTACTCAGTCCCAAGCCTGGATTAATGCAGTTGGTTGTGTCAGACAGGGCATCCAGTGTAAAACAATATAACTTCCATACCGGAACTGTCGAAGCCTGGGTTAAAACGACCGCCATTGGTGCCAAAAACCATCAGGCCACTCGTGGAAATTGGGCTACTGTCAGTTAAAGAAGGAAAGGAGGAAGGTGTGTTAAGAACCAGAGAGTGAAGAGGAAAGGCAAGAGTCTGGGACTGAGAGTAGGGACTTTGAATGTTAGAACAATGACTGCAAAACCTAGAGTTGGTTGACATGAGGCAGAAAAGGAAGATGGATATCCTATGTGTCAAGGAGACCAGGTGGAAAGCAAGCAAGGCTAGAAGCTTAGATGTATAGTTGGTCTATCATGGTACTGATAAGAAGGAAGGTGGAGTAGGTGTAATCTTTCCAAGATGGCGTTGCATGTAGATGAGGCCACCCCTCGCTCTCCCGCTCGTACGATGATTTATCATAGTTTTTCCCCTATTTCACACTATTCGTGTTCGTCCCGTTTACTTCTTGCACTTGATTACAAGTACAGTCAACAAGATCTGTTGGACATCTATAGAAGCCAGCCTCATGACACCATGGATTCTATACAAACCAAGACAATCAAAGAGCTCAGACTACTCCGCCAACCCGCGGCCACGTTGGACTTGACTGTATCTTCGCGCAAGCGGTGTGAAAGGAAGTAGAAGAGGGGGAAGCACGGAGGTATCCGCGCTCAGCTAGCGGCTAAACCTACCCCGCCAGCCATACCATCCATCCTCCTGGCAAACGTACAATCCCTGGACAATAAAATGGATCACATAAGGCTTCTAAGGACAGCAAATCAAAAGGTGAGTAACTGGTGTGTGCTTGTCTTCACCGAAATGTGGCTAAATGACAACATCCTGGACCCTGACCTACAACTAGAGCAGCTAACATGCTACCGAGCTGGCAATGCACTCGTAAATGGAGGAAAGACTCATGGCGATGGAGTCTGTGTTTACATCCATGACGCATGGTGCCGGGATGCTGTGGTAGTATGCAAACACTGTTCACCACTGGCAAGGTTTATGATCATTAAACTCCGTCCTCTCTACCTGCCGAGGGAAATCACAGCGATTCTGCTAGTTGTTGTTTACAACCCTCCCTCCTCCAACAGCAATGACAGGAATGTAGCACTTAGTGAACTGTACCAGGCCATCAGTGAACAACAGATAGCACCCAGATGGATTCACCATCCTTGCTCAAGATTTTAATCATGCTGACCTCAGGGCTTTCCTCCCAAAACTTCACCAGCATTCATGCCGACCTTTTTCACGCAGGATGTCTGGAGCAAGCGACTGGATAGAAGATAATAACAGCCATGGCAATAATCATCAACACCAAATAAGGACGTAAAGGACAACTGTAACCACCCCTGAAACCTTTATAATCATATGTGTAATAATGATCAGGGTTCTTCTGCGGAATCACCCACCTGCAGGTGGATGGCAGAGAACCCACAGCTGTGTGACTAAAGCTGTCCTTGAGCCACCACCTTATCTTGGTGGAGGGGTTTGCATGTCCGAGTGATCCTAGGAGCTAAGTTGTTGGGGGCTTTATGCCCCTGGTAGGTTCTTGACCCCAATGATGAAAAAAGAAAAATTAATCTGGCTTTCTCTTGCCCAGACACAGGTCACAGGGCCCCCTCCCTGGAACCCATTGGTGGACCCCAGCAGTGAGGGATGATGTCAAGCTAAAGAAGGAGTCCTACCGAGCCTTTCTGGCCTGTGGGGTTGCAGAGGCAGCTGACAGGTATCTGCAGGCCGGGTGGCATGCAGCTGTAGTGGTTGCCAAGGCAAAAATTCAGGCATGGGTGGAGTTCAGTTAGGCCATGGAGAAAGGCTTTGCGTTGGGAATTTTACAGTGGGAATGGTGGGCTGCTGACCTCGACCTAGGACATTGTGGGTCGCTAGAAGGAATCCTTCCTAGGCCTCCTCAAGCCTGACAACACACCTTCCAATGAGGAAGCAGAGTCAGGGGACTTTGGGACTCTCCAATTTCTGGGGCAGAAGTTGCTGAGGTAGTCAAAAACCTCCTGGGTTGCAGGGCCCCAGGGGTGGATGAAATCTGCACTGGGTTCCTTAAGGCTCTGGATGTTGTAGGACTGTCCTGGCTGACATGTCTCTGCAGCATCTTATGGGCAGGGGCTGTGCCTCTGGATTGGCAAACTGGGGTGGTGATCCCCCTCAATAAAAAAGGGGGATCTGTGTGGTTTACATCCTGGTCTTGGAACAGTAGCTCATCTCTATCCCCTCAGCAGGGTCCTTGAGGGCGCATGGGATAATGCCCAACAGCCTTCATGTGTTTTGTGGATCTGAAGAAGGAATTCAACAGTGTCCCGCGGGGAATCCTGTGGGGGGTGCTCCAGGAATTTGGGGTACAAAACCCTGTAATACAGCCTGTTCGGTCCTTGTATAATCAGTGTCAGAGCATTGTCCGCATTACCAGTAAGTAAGTTGAATACATTTCCAGTGAGGGTTGGACTCTGCCAGGGCTGCTCTTTGTCACCTCAACACCTTGGCTGCGCCTAGAATATCTGTCTATAAAAGTTATGAACAGAATTTCTAGGTACAGCCAAGGTGTTGAGGGGATCTGGTTTGGTGACCTCAGGATTGGGTCTCTGTGTTTTGCAGATGATATGATTCTGTTAGCTTCATTGGACCGTGATCTCCAGCTCTTGCTGGGATGTTTTGCAGCTAAATCTGAATCAGCCAGGATGAGGTTAAGCGCCTCTAAATCCGGTTCTTCACCAGAAACAGGCGGAATGCCCACTCCAGGTCGGGGGAGGGATCCTGCCTCAAGTGGAGAAGTTTAAGTGTCTCGGGGTGTTGTTCACGAGTGAGAGAAAGAATCTCCGCAGGATTTCTAGGCTCTCACTTAAAGATAGGGTGAAGAGTTCGGCCATCTGGGGGTGGCTCAGATTACAGCTGATCGTTTCTCCACCAGTATATCCACCAGCTTGTGACAGCAACAGCTTGAAGATTCAGGTGAAGACATCAGAGAGCTTGTTTAGGAATGCTCGGAGTACCCATCAAGGGTACTCTATCAGTGCCAGCTATTTTCCTGGGATTCACTGTCCTCATCACCTGTGTCACTGCATGTTCCTGGACTAGCAGTGTGTCATTTTTCGGGAGTAGTGTGTGCTGCTAGTTGGTCTGTTTGTGGGTCTGTTGATGGCCTGAGAGCCACAAAGCAGGAAAAGAAGCATTTGAGGTACTCATCCAGCATGACATTGGTCTGGTTGCTGATGTAGGTTATGCCCTGACATAACTTCCTTGGGTCCTTCTGTGAATTCAATTTTTCTTTTATATGCCATTTTGGTATCTTTAATCCCTCTTTTCAGTTGGGAACTGGCTGAGCTGTACAGTCATCTTCCCCGATCTGCAGGCGGCGTTTGTTGAGGTGGATCCAGACTTCACTGGTCATCCATGGTTTTTGATTTGGGAAGACCCTGGTAGGTTTACAGTACCAGTGTCTATCCAGTGTTTGAGGTATTCAAGGAGCGTGTCTATATATTACTGGAGGTTGTGGTGATCAGAGGAGGGCTAGTGAATACAATGGTAGAAAGATGCTGTGGTTGGAACTGCCCCGCAGGGGGACTAGAGGAAGACTGAAGAGAAGATTTTTGGATGTAGTGAAAGAGGACATGAAGTTAGTTAGTAAGATAGAGCTTTATTGATCCCCAAAGGCGAAATTCCTTTGTCGCAGCAGCGCAACAATAACAAAATCAATAAAGTCTAATATAAATTAGCAATAAACTTCAAACAAATGAAAAGTAACCAATCCAAAAATCCAGTTGTTTTTTTTTTGCAGGTTTAATGATGAGGGAGTGACTGCTTTTGACCTGGTGAACAGAAGTTTTTTGTTAACACCAAACTGAGGAACTTAATGAAGGAACAGCCAAGCTATGAAATAACTGGGCCTCACTGAAAAAGTGCCTTTGACAGGAAAATTGGGGAGACAAAATGTGAATAGAACCTTGTAAAAAAATCATTCCACACTATTTTTTCCTCATTGACAGTTTTCACAAAGCCCAACTCAAAAGATTTCAGTACAGCTCAATTTCTACACCCTACAACTGAATGTATATCTAATGTAAAATCCAAGATGCGACAAACAGACGTGACTCTCACTGTAATCAATGTGTTGACAGTATTTAATGGCAGGGAGTAGCGAGAGCAATGCCTGTAAAGGTCATTAATTAACACTGAGCTCAAAGCACCCTTAGTTCTGTGAATTCATTTGTCACATAGCCACATTACAGTGACAGAGTAACATTAATATAATTAATCTATTGTGCTTTCTGTCTCCTGCTGCCTGCCTATTGTGTTCTGGTGGATGCACACTTGAATATATTGTCAGGGTGTAGTGTAAGTCTTTACAAGGGGCGTCAAAACCGAGTGTTGAATGTTTGGCAGTAGCAGATGAGGAAAAATGTCTTGTTCAACTATTCTGTAGTTGCCAGTGCAAGGCAAATTAAAGGTGTTCATGAGGGAGGAAAGGTTAGAGTATTTAGGTTCAGGCTCAACTCAGGGCAGCTAAGTGTAGGCAGGGCTTTGGAGTTGATGGTGGACCTGAATGAGCAAATGGTTATCCCAGCATATATAGTTAGCACCCTGCTATGGACCGATATGTTACTGTGGTTGGGGGTAGAGAGGATAGTCTATTTTATTGAACTTACAGTCCCCTGGGAGGGTTGAGTTGAGGAGGCTTGTGAGCATGAGAACTAGGTATGCTGAGATGGCAGCAGATGTAGCGCAGTGAGGTTGGGGGGCTTGGGTGTGGCCTGTACAAGTGGACTGCCATGGTTGTACCGAAACATCAGGGAAGGAAGGTGCCCACTTGAAAACCCCAATGATATGATTCAGACTGCTGTTCGATGGGGGAAATCGTTGGTGATTGTATATTGTTTGTTAGGTGGTAAGCTTACAGGTAGCTCCCTTTTTTGTAGAGCTTGTTAGCTTGTTGTTGATAATCTGAGTTAGGCTTCTCGATGCCTTGGATTTTAGCATAAAGGAACTGTAACATTTTGTCCTTTGTATTTGATGGATGTCTGATTAAAGAACTAGATGAATCCAAAGGCAGAAATGTCAAGGTCAAACCACATGTGAGCTAATTAATGTTTGCTTGAAATTGCTGGAATTTCTGTTTGTGTGTTTGTTCTTCCATTTCCACAGTTCCCCCTAATCGTTACAAACTTGAACCCCAGGTATACGAGGAAGTGTTGTGCCAAGTCTGGAAGGGCAGATATATTCTGACTAAAAGTGATTGTGTCTGCTATCCCTTTTCCATGTTTTAAACTCTGGCCTTTGATAAAGTAAAGGTCAGAATACAGACGAACTTGAAATGTTTAGCATCTGGTGCTTTGACGATTGAGCTGGAAATACGACCACTGCATGTTCTAATTATTGACTTTTGCTACCAGTACCATAAAGATTACAATAAGGGTAGAAATATCACCTTTATCACCAGCTATCTTACTACTAGATGGTAATGCCAAAGCAATTTAAGAGTAAAAGTTAAGTTTCTGTTTGTTTAAGTGACAGCTGCCTGATATAACTACCACTTTAAAAAAAAACTTCAGCAGTCATACTGGAGGCCAACCAATCAGTCATTTCTAACAGAATGTTCTAAATGAGCTATGTATTGCAGAGTATGTACTGATAACCAGAGTGAGTTTTTATGAAAATAATCACTTATAGTTAATATTACTATTCAAGGAAACGTAACGATTTTATCTGTTTGAAGAAAACTGTTTTCAATTCTTATTTTATACCGTAAATCATGACTTTTAAATCATGAATTTTCCAGCCTTCAATGAAGAGCGGGAAAACAAAAGGAGCAGCATAAGACATGGACCAGACAAAAATATAGAAAAGTATCTAGGTCATACATGTCACCTCATTAAAATGAGCACAGGCCATCCAACTGACATTCAGACAGTGCCTGAAGCAGTTTGGAGCTTCATTGTGAACTGATGCAGAACAGCGAATTCTGAAAGAAGAGCTCACGCCAGTAAATTTGGATACACGGGACACTTGTTTAGTGATCTGCTTTTGCTGACTGAATATGCAGAAGAAAGTTTGTGAAACATCTTAATGTTTTTTACCTTTTAGAGGAAGAAATATTTGGTTCTATTGAATGGAAAACTGTCAACAACCAATTGTATTCTTTTATCTGATATTTCAGGTCATGCGACGATATTTAAAATTATTCTTTTTATTGTTAACTTTAGACTATTTTAGCCAAGCAGTATTCAAATATTTAAAAAGCACTTGAGTTGGAAATTATGTCTCATTTCAAAAAACATTTGAGACCTATATATTGTAACTGTTGGTATGATACTCAGATTCTACCCTTATTATCTGACCACAAACAAGTACCCTGTTAATCAACAAACCTATAAATTTAGAGGCAAGATATACGGCAGGATATTTTTCAAAAAATCTATGGGAAAAACTTATGCAGCCACAATGTCTAGCTTAAATGGCAACATAAACAAACATTTTTTAATGAAATGTATTCCACACACTCTGAATGTCACTATTAAAATATCTAAAGGAAAAGGTCCAAATAACAAATTAACTCATGCTGAAAAAGAATGTCAATACATCCAAATTTATTTAGGATCCCAGACCTTCCCAAAAGGAGCCAGATATCATAGATCAATCAATCAGCAAATCTAATATCATTTATTGACGTTGAATATTTTCCATAAAAATAATATAAACCATCAGCTTACAGTCATTTGATCTATAATGATGGGCAACGTCTGTAACACATAAAGGCATCAGAGAACGAAGCCTCTTCTCTCACAAGCTCCAGTTGGGCAGAAGGGTGTCTGGTTGTGTTTTTCCTTTTGTGACTCATTTTGCTGTTACAAAACTCTTGATTTTTTGAAGGTGTCCTCTTCACTCACAGTGAAGAACTTCCACACAGAGCATCTGTGACTGACATGGTATTGTCTGGGTCCGGGTATGAGTGACATGAACTACAGTGATGTTTATTTGTAAATTAGGGATATTGAATAAATTATACTATAGCACATCATCTACTTGACCACAAAACCTATCTGGCCCCCTTGTCAAACAGTGCATTCCCATATAAAAGACAGGACACCTTCTTCACTATCGATCCATCCACCTGATATTTTGTTGTTAGTCTCCAGAAAAGAGAGATGACTGAACAACAGGAGTAAAAGAAAAGATATGCAGGTGGGAGACATAATCATTCTAAAGTGAGTCACATAATAGAAAATTAGTGAGCCCCATATTAGAACAGAAATTGGGCCAATGTAGTTAATGGGGGGAAAACACAAGACCTTTGAGTCGAAATTGGATTTTGTGAAAGCTTGTTGAGCAGTGTAGTTCATTTCACCACAATAAGAAATTAAATTGGAGATAAATTCTGTGTATGTGTGGTTGGGGGGTAGTGTGTCACTTACGGCTGAGAGTGTGCCGTCTCATAACGCTCAAAAGCATGACTCAGGTCATGCTTGTTGTTCATGTAACAATGGGTGCACAGGTCATAGTCAAAGCACACCTTGCACTTCCATCTCATTCCCATGATGCCATGTTTCTTGCAACTATCACAGATGATGTTGGAGTGACGCACCCCTATAGTTCAGGAAAGAAAGGTTATTAACGAAATGTCAGTGGAGGTTTAAATTCAGTATGCTTGGGGTTTGCATTATGTTACAGATAAATATCTTTGTAGTGCATTCACATGCGCTATATTGTAAGATGCAAGCTATTACTACATTACAGTTTTCAAAGGCATAGCTGTGTCCTTATGGCAATTCCTACTTCAAAAGAGAAGGAACCAAAGCACAAACAGCATGACAAAAACACCCCTAAACCCTTAGCTCCTTATCACTTCTCCTCCAGTTGTCTTGCTTCATTAACTGAAGAGCAAGTTTCTGAGGCAGAAAAATGGTGCTTTAAATGAAGCAAAAAACTAATGAGTAGAGCATTAAAGTGTGTCCTTCAAGTCATAAACATTATGAGATGGCTGATGATTGGAAATGTATCCCACTGGATAAAAGACTGGCTTTGGAGGAATTAAAACCTTTGACAAAGATGTACTAGCATTTTAAGATAAAAACATGGGAAGGGGTGGTCACTGCGAGAGAAAAGAAAGGAGGTGTTTCCATTTATTTTGAATTTTAAACTTTAAATTAAATCAGGTCAGATTGAGAGATTCTTTACATTAAAGATGACCTCGACTAGCATTCAGTTTTTAAACTGTTAAAAACTGAGATGTTGTCATGAATATGAAAAGACCTATTTTTTTCAAAAGATGTAATACTGAAAATTCTGGGTAAGGATTTCATTACAGGAATTAGCTCAATAAGCTGGTTTACATATTAATTTCAGTAATTATTATTAGACAAACCTGAAATTAAACCAACCAAGAGGCTGATTCACTTTGACTTTGGTAATACAAAATTGGAAAACAAATTTAGGGTGAACGTAAGACTAGGCATCAAACTTAAACATCAACAGTCACCGACTAATCAGTTATATAAAACAGAGTCAAAAATTTAGAGATGATTTCATTTCTGCTGTGAAACTTCAGACACACTTCAAAATTCAATTGCCCCTTTATAAAACAATTGATAATACTCAATTTTTCTTTTTACAAAGAAATACTGCCACAAGTAGTCAAGACTTCATATAGTAACAAGGCTTGGCTACTTACCAATTTGAGCATTGTCGTATAATAGTAAGTCGTAGGCTCCCTGGTAGCCAGTGCGATAGTTGGTCCTTGTACCACTATCCCACTGCACCACAACAGTCTTATCCGGTGTTGTGGTACTGCCTTGCCGCCCAATCTCCACAACAGTACCCACATGGCCCTCACCATCATCCTGATTTCCCCATTTCCAGTCCAGGCCACGCACTACACGCATGCCAACCTCCATACTGCCTTTGCTCGGGAGTGGCCTGGGGGTTGAGGGCAACGGCCGGATCCTGGAGGCACGGTCACTTCCACCGCGACTGCACCCACGGGGCTCCTGAGTGCCAGCCCGTGTCGATGATGTCGTGGGCAGGGCTGTTTCTGGGAGCAGATCAGGTGTGACTGTAAGTCAGGAAAGAGTGGATTCAAATTTAAGGACAATCAAATATCGATGTGACAGATATAATCCTACCTCCCCCAAGCAGTCAGAGGAATTTTCGTCTATTCTATAAAACGAGAAAATCATACAGCCAATCTGTCTGCAAGTGGCTGCTAAAAGACTTGTAAGGCAACATGCCAATGGTCTCATTAATTGAGGCATAGGGATTTTCTTCTAACTGGTGGATCATTCACAGCCACCGTTGCTGTGTGTCATGTCATAATTTAAAGAGAGCAACTGGCTAATGAAGTACTGGCCTGGATCAGGCACATAAACAAACTACCACACACACACTTATCCATATTCTAAGCACAGCATTCTGTTGGGCTTTGTCTCTGCCCAAAAGTTGAATCTATAAAGGAAGCTGCGGAATCTCAGAGGCAGCAAAAAAAGCCTTGAGGTATTTCATAATTGTGTTTCAATTCTCATCTGAGTTTATATACATATATATGATCCCTTTATATGTCCTCTCATCTGCTCTGTTTCATACTAAAACAATTCCTCAAAAGAAAAAACTGTAACAGTTGGAAAGAATGCCACTACAAACTGACACCTGGTTTCAATAGATGTTTTTCTGCGCTGTATGTTAACTGTAGTTTGGAAGAAAAAAATAATTGGTTTCACAGCCATATTAGATAAACATAGCCATTTAAGATTAGCCATGCCTTCAAGTTTTCTATCCAGGGAACAAGAACAGTGGGAGATGAAAAGGGGACCCCTCAACAGATGGTGGTTATGAATGTCCTCATTAACCTCAATAAAAACTCACTAGCACTACTTGCACTTGTCATTTTATGATGCAAACACTCCTGACTGCAGTCTTTCAACAAAAGCAAAACTAAACATTATATAAATGATTTAGCCTTGATTGACCTTATTTGTAGATATAATAAAACAGTATAATGGATATTGTGACGTATCGGGTTGTGTTTGTCTGCTCTAGCCATTTCCCCGGGTGCTCCCCAGTGTTAGTGGATTACTTCTGGAACCGCAGCACAGTATCACGGCCTCATCCCCGTTAGTCTTGGATAAGTTTAGTCCTGGCGGTATATGTACTTAAGAGCACTCAGTTTGGGAGCATAATAAATTGTCGATAAGTACGATTCACCCAGCAGCTCGCGAGAACGCTTGGGTGGTGAAGAATCCATGCTAATTGGTGGTGGCTAATATTAGCATTGCTTGCGGCTGTCCCAGCCAGTTCACGGATAGTTGGGGCCTTGGACAAAGTGCTGGAGCAGGTGTCAAAATACGCAGAGAGGTTTGAACACTTTGTGCTGGCAAATGACATAGAGGATGGCAACAAGCTTCCAGTCCTTCTGAGTGTGATTGAGCCAACAACGTATGGACTGTTGTGCAGCTTTATTGCCCTATAGAAAACAGGAGAGAAAATCTATGAGCAGGTTGTGCAAGTCCTGCATGCCCATTTCTCCCCCAAAGCCATTGTGATTGCGGAAAGATTTAAAGAAATTGTCTGAGTATTGTAAATTTGGGCCTCAACTGCAAGATGCACTGAGGGACAGGTTGGTCTGCGGCCTCAGCAGTAAGTCCCTTCAAAAGAGGCTACTAACAGAGGCCAACCTCACCGATCAGAAAGCAGTGAAAATCTCCATATCTTTGGAGACTGTTGCAAGGGAGTCCCAGCAGCTTAGCAGCTCCCTCAAGGTGAATGCAGTTTCCCTCTCATCCACGCCGGGAAGGAAATGCACCAGATGCGATAGGACAAACCATAATGAAAGTGACTGCTTTTACAAGGACCAGAGTTGCCACCTATGTGATATGAAAGGCCACATGCAAAGAGAGCAGATCAAGAGGTAAAGCTGGAACCATAACGTGGGAGGGGAAAGACAATAAATGGAGGAAAAATTCAAGGAGACAGGTAAATAAGCTTGCCACCAATGATAAGAGTGCCATAGATAAAAATGATTCTGACGCAGATATAGCCCTGCACATGGTAGATGTAGCCAATAGGGGAACAGAGAGAGTAACTTTTGCAGAGCAGGATAACCCACGCTCTGCAGTAATCAGGGTCAGGCCAAAAGCTGAGGGACAAACAACCAAGATGGAATGAGCCACAGGTGCAGCAGTGTCCATTATCTCAGAGAAGCTGTATAATGCACAATTCAGCCACATTCGTCTGTGCCACACCCACATCCTGCTGAAAACATACACTGGCCAAGTTATCGCCCTAGTAGGGGTGTCGAAATTTAGGGTGCAGATCAATAAACAAAGTGCACAGCTCCCCCTGTACGTGCTCAAAAGTAACGCACCCTCCCTATTTGGCGTGAGTGGTTGAGATATGTGAGACTGAACCAGAGAGCAGAAGCATCAGCCAAATCCATACATCACATGCAGAAAGATGACACCTTGGGAACAGCACTAAACAGCCACGCAGGGGTGTTCAAAGATGAACTGGGAACTTTAAAGGACTTTGAGGTAGCACTGATACTCAAGCATGATCGTCAGCCCAAGTTCTGTCAGACGCAGGTGGTCCCTTATTCACTCAGGCCCAAGGTGGAGGAAGACCTGGAGTGCCTACAGCAACTAGAAGTGATTTCCCCTGTGCAGTTCAGCGAACTGGCCACCCCCATTGTGCCCATTCCCAAGGAAAAAGGGGAATGTACGCATCTGCAGGGACTTTAAAGTGACCATCAACCCAATACTCTGTGCAGAACACAAAACCCATACCTTCAGGATAGAAGATCTATTTGCCTTGTGAGCTCGGTGGCAGAACTCCAGCAAACTGGATCTCTCACATGCATACCTGCAAATGCCAGTCCAGGAGACCTCACGCAAATACCTCACCATCACAACACACAAAGGACAGTTTATTTACAAACGACTGCCTTTTAGCATTACATCAGCACCCTATATATTCCAACGAGTCTTGGATCAGGTGCTTCGGGGGCTTCGCAATGTGCACTGTTTTGTGGATGACATCATGATAACGGGAAATAACGATGTTCATCACCTGAAAAACTTGGAGGCAGAACTGAGACGCTTGGGAAAATTTGGCCTCCGTGTACAGCTTCAAAATTGCGAGTTTTTCAGAGACTCACTGGAATACCTGGGGCATATAATCGATAACACAGGCCTTCACAAATCCCCAGAAAAGCTCCATGCTATAACAGAGGCCCCAACCCCAACCAATGTAGGTCAGCTACCCTCATTCCTGGGTCTTATAAACTATTATGGCAGGTTTGTCCCAAACATGGAAACCACACTCAGTCCCCTGCGTGCATTATTGCACAAGGGCGTACAATGGAAATGGACCGAGGAGTGTGTAAAAGCATTCAGCATAGCAAAAGAACAGCTCCTCTCAGATAGAGTCCTGACTCATTATGACCCCAAACTGCCACTCAGACTGGCATACAGCGTGGGTACAGTGATTTCCCATGTGATGCCTGGGGGTCTAGAGAGGCAAACAGCATTCGCATCCAGAATCTTAAGCAAAGCGGAACAAAACTACGCTCAGATTGACCGGGAGGCCCTGGGAATCATATTTGGCAAATGTAAGTTCCATGCCTATCTCTATGGGCGCCATTTCACCCATTTCACAGGCCACTGTAACTATATTGAGCCCCAGTTAGGCTATTCCATTTATGGCAGCTGCCAGGCTTCAGTGGTGGGCTCTCATACTTACAGCCCACCATAACAGGATTCAGTACGGGAGTGCAGCTGAACATGGAAAGGTGGACAGCCTTTCTCACCTGCCCCTGCAGGTAGTTCACAAGGAAAAACTGGGTTCAGTGGATAGGGTGCTGAAACATCACCTAGACACTCCGCCGGTGTGCAGCACTGGCATTCGCAAAGAGAAAAGGTATGTCCCAGTGCTCGCTGGAAAGAGATGGACAGGGTACTCTCGGGGCAGTTCCCCATGACTCAAGGGCATGACAATGCCCTGACATCCTTTTACTCACAGAGAGATGAGCTCACCATGGTGCAGGGATGTCTTCTCTGGGGTAACCGGGTGATGTGGCCCCGAAGACAGAGGCCACAAACAGCTGCATGCACGGCACCCTGGGGTATCGAAAATGAAAGCCACCGCTCTGAGTTATATCTGATGGCCGGGGATTGATGCTCATAATTATAAGTGCTGTAAGTGGGTGTAGGAGAAGTGGATGCCAGGTGTGGTGGTGTCACAGTCGGGGCCAGTGAGCGATATTGTTTATTTGTGCTGTGGTTGAGGCTGTATCGTTCTTCTTTCTCCCCAGTGTATTAATAAAGTACTTCCGGAAAGGCAGCACAGCGGCCTCGCCCCCGTTACTCTTGGATAAGTTAAGTCCCAGCAGTATATGTACTTAAGTGCACTCACTTAGTGAACATAATAGATATCACTGATTCAGACTAAGATGGTAGAGGTAGACAGGCAAGACCTTCTACATTCAACCTTGACTTGTATCTCCAGTCTTATGGAATGAACTGGCAACTTGGCACACTGAAGAGCTTATGTTTTCAATAAAGAAATGAAGTATCACTCATATGGATGCCTGATTCAGTGATATGGACAGGAATTCTTGGCAAAGGAGCATAGCTATCTGTGAATGTCCTTCGGATAAATTCACTACATGTGATATTTTAGATTATGCTCAGACACACAGTGAACTACCAACAGTTCTTGTTTTAGTTGTTTTTTTCTAATAGGAATTTAAGTGGAAATTGAATCTATTATGGGGCGGCACGGGGGCGCAGTGGTTAGCGCTTCGGCCTCACAGCACAAAGGACCCTCGTTCGATTCCAACAAGGGGACCTTTCTGTGTGGAGTTTGCATGTTCTCCCCGTGTCTGTGTGGGTTTCCTACTGTTTCCTGCCACAGTCCAAAAACATGCAGAAGGTTAATTGGAGAAAATTGCCCCGAATGAGTGAGTGAGTGAGTGAATGAATGGTTGTCTGTTTGTATATGTGGCCCTGCGATTGACTGGAGAACCAGTCCAGGTTGTACGCCACCTCTCACCAGATGACGGCTGGAATAGGCTCCAGCATCCCCCGCGACCCTGAGTGCAGGTTAAGTGGCAGACAATGGATGGATGGATGAGTCTATTAAGCTTCCATGAAGTGGGTGTCCACAAGACAAGAATAAAATGACAAGTGGGTCAAAATTACTGAGGTAACAGGACACTTAACATCTTGCCCACTGTCTTCAATAATATGTTATGGTCTGGTTTTGAATTTCTTCCATTGTCTGCTGTAAGTTTTCTGATGGCAGCTTTTGAAGAGACTATTTGCTGCCTCTCAAATAAACATTAATTCGGAAAAAGCACCCATTCTGCCAATAAGATTAAAAAACCTCAAAGATTTTTTTCTCTACAACTGGCAACTTCCAGATACCGTTTTTCTTTAAAGATGACCCACCATTCTCAAGAGGTTTGGGGAACAAAAGAAAGTTGAAAATGTACACTTATTCATCACTATTAAGATTCAATCTGCAAAAGCTCTGGCTATTAACTGTTTGAACACAAGTAAGGCTGGTCATTTTTGAAAGAAAACAGTTATATCATGAATATAACTACATCAAAAGATACCCCCTCTTCTTCATTCACTGTTGGTGAATGGAGCCTTGGCCAGGAGGAGTTAACGTCATCAGACGGTCATCAGTGGTTTCCCCTATGAACCATAACACCCTTCAAATGGTGGTGGCCAAATCACTGCCCATCTTATCATCATGGCTTCCAGCTTACTTCCTCCCTCCTGTTCTATAACCAGCAAGAGGCTCTCTCTACTGCCTCCCCCATCCTGCAAGCTTTCTCCTCCCTTCCTGTCATTCTTATGGCTGTGAGCAATTTCCGCACTGACTGTGCAGGCAACCTACTGCAGCCTACCTCGACTGGGAACAGCCATGCCAGCCAACGTTTTCCCCTGCAGTCTTTCAAGAGGTCCTGGTATTTAGTCATCTTTCTTTCAAAGGGTTGATCGCGTCCTTCCTCCCATGGGACTGTAGGTTCAATGAAATGATCTTCTTTGCCTCCTCTGACCACGGTATCATATCCAGCCTCAAGGTTGTCTGGACTACCTGGGAGGAACTGCAGCCTTCGCCCCGGATCTACCTTCATGTGCCATTAATTGGCCTTTTGCTGTAGACTGCTTTTTATTGTTGCTTTAGCCCCTCCATTACAACCTGGATGGATGTTGTTCTCCCATGTGGTTTGCGTTTCTTGTGTCTCTCCTGCTCCAGTGTGTTGGATAAAGTCACTTTAGCATGGCGGCATCTGTGCCAACCTTGGGCTAATACTGTTGTACACACTGACATGGTGTGAGCCATAGTGCGCCTTTCCCCACAAAGATTGCATTGCGGTTCCTCTCTCGTTCCCCACTAATGCAAATTTTCTGGGGTCAGGATTGTGTCATACACTGATCATAACAGGAAGGATATATGGAGAGGTTCAAGTCTCCATAGGTCTGCCAATGTGATCTTCCTCTTGGGGAGGACCCCTGTAGTCCAGGCTCCCTAAACAGCAAGCTCAACTAACTTTGACATTCGTGCTTCCTCGTCAAGGTTACTTCCTCCTGGATCATGCCTCTTTTCTTGGGTCCTGTCTTGTCCCACTGTTGGTAATGTGAGGTTCCAAGACCCTATCTTCCTGTGCATGGCATCCCAATGATATCACATCACCACAACATGCTGAGCAACAGATGTATTGCTGCTAACTTGTGTCCTGATCTGATAGTGACGCCTGCATGTCTTACTTGTTCATCCTGGGATTCCCTGTGTGTTAATAGGAGTCTGCGCTTTGTCACCTTGAATTCCTCTGCCATAGATGATATGGGAAGTTGGACCTGACCAGATCTTATACATAGGCCTATTGATGTGAAGCTTGGAGGAATTCCCAACAATTTCTGGAGGTACTTTTTGATCTTTCTCTCCACTCCTTCGACACGGATCATAAGGACCTCATACACCATCAGCAACCACTTGAGTCTCAGAAGCAATCCATGTCGGTAAAGCCAAGCCTGTAACTTTCTAGGGAACCCTTTTTTTCTATTCGCCTCAGCCATTCCTCAGTCTACTGGTGACGTTCTTTTCAGAACATGAGTGATCAAAACCACTTACCTAGGCTCTTGATTGGATTCTCCTCGATTGATGAAATCACCTCTCATTGTACTTATAGCTTGAACCTATTTGTTAGATTTCCTCTTCGAGTCACAATGCTCCTGGCCTTCTATGGCTTGAACCTCATTCTGGCCCATGCTGTCAAGCAGTCTAGACCTGTAAGCACCCAGCTTCCCTCCACATCGGTGGTGGTTGTCATGGTAAGGTCATCCATGTAACTCCTTATTGAAGGTTGCCAAGTGCTTGACTTCATTTTAAGTACTTGGCCTTCCTTCTCAGCAGTTGTTAGAATGAAATTCAATCCCATGATGAAGAAGAAGGGTGATCCGCTTACAATTCCCTTCTCCAGGTTTTACCACCTTATTGTTAACTGGGCCAATTTAAATAAACTGGATGCCTCCAAAGTAGCTGGGGAGCATTCCCCTGATGTGCTAGGGGATATGATAGTGGTCTAAAACTGCAAAGATCAGGGTGTGCGGGATTGAACCATTGGCACAGCCAAAGTCCAGCCAGGCAATGGTTAGGTTGCCCTTGCTCGATTTAGCCTCCTGGATCATCTGACTGAGAACTTCAGTGTGTTCCAGATATCCAGAGAGGCCTGGGATTCCACCTTTCTGGATAGGTGTCAACATATCCATTCTCGTCATGTATGAGTTCATCCTTTTTTCCAGGAGATTTTGCCTTCAACACTCAGGAGTGATAATTGATGGACTTGATTGATAATTGAAGACCCCTCTTCTTACAGCACAAAACAGCCTTAAGCCTTCTTCCAGGATGATGGAATAGTGACCTTTTTCCAGATCGTTCGGCATAGCTTCCAAAGAAGCATTTGGCATTTTCTTATATACCTTATAGGGTATACCACTGGGCCTGGGCGCAGATCCTGCACTTTTCGAAGCTATCGATATCTGGGTGAGCATCCAGGGCTTGATTTTTGAGAATGTCATTATGGATCTCCCCCAAAAATGCCTTCATATCCTTCTTGGAACTCATCAGCAATCCAGACTTTGTTTCACCTAGAAATTTCCTCATGAACTTGAAAGTGTCTTTGGTGAACTGAGCTCTTTTGTTCTCCCTCTCTCTCGTTTTCTGAATGTTTTCTGCTCTCCGAGTTCCCTGAAGTCTGACCAGTCAGATCCTTGACGCCTTCCCTTTCCTCAGCAGGGGATCCTTTGAACCTTTTCTTTAAGGTCTTGACTCACCCCTCAGGCAATGGATTTCTCTTTTGCATGGCTGGTGAGTGATTTTGATGTTGTGCTTCTCTTCTCCCACTCAATAGCACTCTTTTGCCAGATTGTATGCTATTGTTTTGAGAGTATTGACTTACAGCTCAGCTGTTGCTGCTCATGTGGATTCCAGCATATTGTCAAGGTCTTGGTCTGGTTGGTACAATTCCTTGCTGTCATTCATCCTGGACCACTTTATTTGTTCCCTCGCAGGGTGGTTTTGGTTTTCTGGTGTGGTATCAGGAGGTTCCCATCTGAGGTGACAGCACCCAACAGCCCAGTGCTGTTGGGTGCTTACTGTCTGAGGCTTGTCAGGGACTCGGTTGGTTGGGATCCAAACACAGCCACAAAGGAGACAGGGAGAGGATGTCGGGTTTAGAGAAGCATTTACCCCTGTCACAGATGAAGGCAAAAAACAAACTGCACCGGCGAAAAAGGGAAAAAATAACCCTTCCACAAGTGGGCTGCATATGAGGGTAATGAGCAGCACTTCCGGCATCAAATCCAAGGGAGCTTTGGGAAGATCCGGCAAAGGGCTGACTTCTGTCTTTTTAGGGGTGCAGTGATGATTGCTCAATTGGTGTGCAAAGTCAGCTTCTTGGGGTGCTGTGATAATTGCTGAATTGGGGACAGGTGTGCAGAGCCGCTCCTATATGCTAGTCCCTGATGCTGGAGAGCGCACCAACCTCTTTTTCCATTTCACCATATGATGGAAGAGGGAAAACCTAGGGCTGTAAAATCTAAACTCATAAAATGAAAAAACTAAGTGCTGGTTTAGTCACATGACCTGTTTAGATGTGTCAGTGGAAGAGTAGGGCTCCAATTAGAAAACACTTGCACACATTTAACTTAAGCATAATAAAATACTGCAGCATATTCTTTATAAGAGGTTGAAAACAACTGGATTACCCCAGTGACAATGGCAATGACTAATCTTTTCCCATCTAAACACAACTGACTTAAAAAAAAGACACTTATTGGAGGCTACGTCTATTGTTTTCTTTGAACAGTGATGTCTTCTTTAATTATAATTAAGTCCATGTCAGGAAATACTGACAGACACCAACCATTCAACATGTTTTTCATGCTTACAATATAATTTGGGTTTGAAGGCGTCTGAAAATTTGATGTTATATGATTAGAAGAGGCAAAAGGGGCTGTTTGTTCTCCATATTGTATAACAGCAGGCTGAACAGCAAACAACTCTGATCGGCCTGAGTTGCATCTGTAACACTGGTCACTACCTGCAACTATCACTCATGTCACTTTACTCCTGTCCTGGCGTGGCAGTTTATCTATGTTTATCCTTCGACTGTTATTGTCTATGTCCTTTTAATGTCCTGATTTATATTTATTGTTATTTTTTATTGCCGTTTGTTACCTGTTCTCTGTCCTGTGCTGCTGCCACACCCGAATTTCCCCTATGGGGATTGATAAACTATTATCTTATCTTATCTTATCCTATATTCTATCCAAAATGACAGTTTAGTCTCATCTCTCTAGTTTATAAATATTAGAATCACTTGACAAGTCAGCATGTAATCAGGGGAACTGTCATTGGGTGCTGTTTTCCTCTTGATATCTCCATGAATATGGAAAAGACAAGGATGCAATGCCATATTGGCTAGCTAATGACGACTTTTTTTGTGAACAAGCCTTACTTTATTCTGTGCTTTCTTAACAATTTTGAGACTGACTTCCAATATTCAAGATGCATTAAGATTTGGACACTGTGGTATTCTGGAAAGACAAATTCTAGTAAACATAGAAAAAAGAAACCCCACCTACTTTTAAAACTGTCCACACATACACACTCCTCAATGCACCATCCACTCTGCTGCCCCTATATTATGCTTTCAGAGAGTACAGGCCAAGTTCTGGACTTACAAACAGGCCAGGACTAGTGCTGATGAACAAAAACAACACTAGGGACTTAGTATGACACTGCTTACAAAGACCATCCTTATCACAAAACTTTATCTTTGCTTTCCAAAATAAAACTACACTTCAAACACCACCTGCTGTCATGCCTTGCGCAGTGAGAGCTATGCTTGTCTCTTTAAATACCAAAACATTATTTTTAAAGAAATAATATCTCCAAGTTCAGTACAATGATGAAGTGACTTTGCTTTTGTTGTAGAGCTATGAAACAATATAGGCTTTTCACTGTACTTCAAAATCCTCTCAACCCAAGAAGCAACACATCAGTCTGAATCCTCTAAAATAACAATAAAAAGTCAGTTTCAAAGAACTCAAAGGAGCCCGAACAACGTTGAAAAGAAAATGCCCTCAAGCTCTTTAATCACAGGACATACCAAGTTTTAAGGTGACTGATACTTTCACTGTAGAGATTGTACAAACAAAATAGTGCCAAAATTAGATCCTAACACCAGCAGCAACCCAGTTCAAATGACAGAAGAGTGTTTATGTACTGTACATAATGAGGACATCCTTTTTCTAAAACTCAGTTGTTTACCAACAGATGCTCCACAAATGCGGAGATAAAAAATTCAACTACATATATTACCTGTGAAATATATCTGTCTAAGAGTGCCTTCTGCAGCTAACACAATTTCAGAGCACTTTATCATAATAACATCACACCCCTTTTCTCCTTGCATAAGTTAAGATTTGGAAATTTATTTGTCTAAAATGATGGGCTTTCACAAGTAAAAGAGCCTGAAAGTGTTGCCCACCCATGTGTTCCCCTGATGACTCCCATCAGCAGATGTGTCTCTTAATTATCAATATTTAAGGACAAAAACTTTTTCATGTCTACATACAACGCATGTTTCTCTGTGCTGTGATGTAAAAAGTCAGTGTAAGATATGCGTGGTTGAAAAATTAACTACTTTTATACTGACTTGTCTGTTGTCGGATGTTATGCTGTGTCCACATAAGTTGCATTTCCACAAACACATCAAATGCACAGGCAGTTTGTCTATGATCTTATCAGTGGGCCTGTGGCTACATGATGGAACGTGGTAGTAGGTGAGGAAGGGATGGGATTGATCATGAGGAAGTGAGTGTGGTCCTAAAATATGTATTCATGAACTTGTTTTGCAATGC
>CAAKHD010035877.1:168724-197119 GCA_901007705.1 Fistularia tabacaria | reverse complement strand
CTTCCAGCGCCACATATTTAATTGATAGCATGTTCTTCTCAGTTTTTTTGGAGTTGCAGTTGTTTATATGTGTGTGTGTGTGTGTGTGTGTGTGTGTGTGTGTGTGTGTGTGTGTGTGTGTGTGTGTGTGTGTGTGTGTGTGTGTGTGTGTGTGTGTGTGTGTGTGTGTGTGCAAGCTATTTTTCCCTGTGCCTACTTATGAAGGATTTTGAGATCAAAAATGGAGGTAAATATTATTGGGAGCTAAAAGGTGAAGAGGAGGCTTTGCTATTCCAGTAATGGGAACAATGGGAACCGACAATCTGCAACTAAGGTCAAACAAAGGAAGAACTCTAGCTCTCTGTGGGCAGAGAACCAGCAGAACTTTTTCTGCACTTAGGGTCGCAGGGATGCTGGAGCTTATCCCAGCTGTCATTGGGTAAGAGGCGTGTAAAGCCGGGACTGGTCACTCGTCAATCCAATTAACCTCCTGTACTTTTTTGGACTGTTGGCAGAAGCCGTAGAACCCGGTGGAAACCCGTGCAGATACAGGGAGAGAACATGCAAACTCCACACAGAATCGATCCAGGGTCCTTCATGCTGTGAAGTGGAAGCGTTAACCACTCTGCTACCGTGGCACCCGCATAAGTAATATACTGCTGAAAATTCAATAAAAAGCATTTTATTAAACAGCTAAAAACAAAATTTGAAAAGATATTACAAAACACATTGTTTATTCCAGCTGCAATATTTTTTACTGACATTAACCAAAAATCATGAGTAAAGGGCCTGATTAAATACTTGAAAATAGAACAAATAGTAACCCCTGTACATTGCAAAATTGTTCCAGGTTAAATATATAGCATGTCCATTAAACAGCTACATTTAATGCTTTGCATGCAACAAGGACATCTTGACTTTTACTGGTAATCAATCTACCTAGGCACCCAGTGCACAAGGTAGAATAGATACCTTCAAACTGAGTGGAAAGAGGATTCCATAGATACCATGATACGGTCATATTCTAGTTGAAAGCATGATGATAGACCAAACTGAAGAGTAAGAATTTGGTAAAACAGTAGATGTTGGTCTTCATATCTAAGTGAAATTCTGGCTGTTGTATAGTAATTTAAAATTAGCAGTGTCAATTCAATCATTTAATACAAGTCCCTGATGCAAGTTTAGGTCACCGAGTGTTACGTAAGGGTTAAGGGTGTAGGCCAATGACATGGCAATCGATATGGGGAAGATATGTTATATTTGCAGCCTACACAAGGAAATCAGCAAACTGCACTGATGTTAATCATGAGCAGAATTAAAATGCAACATGAGTCATGAGCAGAAATGTTAGCAAATAGCTCTGAGCCAATAGCATGATAATGAGATGTGACCACTGTGTGAGGCAGCAGAGGCCTACTAACATATGGTCAAAAGGGTTTATATCTTCAATTTAATGTCAGATAAGAAATGATTGTCTGCCTGTGCTACTTTTCTACATCCCTGCCACTGGACCTACAAGCTAAGTTGTGGTCAGTCTGCAGACAAACTGTAAGACTTCTATCTTGGTGTTGGGAAACAAAATATAAAGCCATTGGGTGTGCTTTCTGCCAGAAGCATCAAGAGGATTGGAGGACTTTCAGAAAAATCAATAACGATCCTGAGTCAATAACACATTTAAAAATATTCTTCATCATGGGCAACAATGTTAAAGAAGAAGCCCCCATTTTCTATTTCAGGCATCTCAGACTGGCTTCCACTTCATCTCTTACTTAATCTATAACAAACCCTTTATTGTAGAGCAAGAAAGAATCTCAAAAAATGTGCTACTTACATAAATAGGCACATACCTGTAGATACAAAAACACAACAAAATTGTGTCAAAGTTTTCAAAATAGTCTTTATCTGAATTTACTTGATTTAAATCTCACAAACAGTTTGGTGGATAACATTGAGATGTTTCTTTTCTTTTTTGTGTGATGTGCTGGCTCAAAGCATCATTGCAAAGCCCAATGCCTGCATCAAAATAGTTTATAAATAGTTTCATGGTGAATATTCCACGGAATACAGAAACAGTAAAAGACCCACTGTAAATTTGATAGTGCTCTGTTTCAATGTCTACAAATGTTGTGAAATTACCCTTGGATATCATACTCACTCCCCATGATCTTCAGCCCACTTTTGAACAGGTTTGATAGCTGGATTCCCGTGTGTTGGGATACCACTGGACTTGTATGTTGATTCCAGGTAGAACAAATCTGAAACTATAAGCTCTATGGAGTAGTCATTTTACTAACGGGGGAGGGAACTTCTCTGGTATTTGGTTTTCAGAGAACTTTGCCCTTTGTTCTGGAACATGGAGCCTATTCTACTCAATTTTTTTTAACTTTGGTTTGAGATATGCCATCCTGATCAGTAGTGTAATGAAATAGACAACTTGGGAGCTGAGCCGATCATACAAAAAGAACTGCGTTACGGTAAAGACATCACTTTAAAGAATAATGGAGCATTGTCATGTTGCACAATCATTTGGATAGCATTTTTGTTTATGTGTTTCCTAAGCAGGGCTCTACCAGTCCAGGTTAAAGCTGAAGTTAAACAACATTTACAAGTCAATCTGACTTGTCTGAGTCACAGATTGAAATATGGAGCAATCAACTACATAGTACAAAAATAAAATACTAAAGTATGCATTCTATAACTGCATTAAGTACATCACAAAATGCCAATGTGGATATTACATCAACTTTTTAAAAACGTCTTCACTGGTAACAAAATGAAATCATATTATACAAAGGCTAAAATATGGGCTCGGTTCTCAGTCGATTGCTGCTTCATGACACGCTTTTCTCTTTGGCTTACCACTTAAATCTCAATTTTTGGGGCATCAAAGAAGGAGTAAAATGGATGATTGACATCCATAGGGTTTACATTAACCGGTTTGGATATTAAACAGTGATCTGCCCAAATGAGCCCAATATTTGTTTTATGTCTGCTGTGCAGTATGAACAGAGAATGCGTTTTGTGGCAGGACATAACCCCCAAAAGCAATGACTTGTTTAATTTTCCAAACAAATAATAATTTCAACAATGTTGTATGGTTGCAATTAACTCCTATGAGGGATTTAATTTGATGTTTGCATCAAACACAAAACAGCTTGTAACTTCAGCACCATACTAGTAAAGTAAATGTAAAGCGGCGTCTGCATGTCAAAGATATTGAAATAGTGACAGCAGCAACCATGACCCCACTTTTTTTGGTCTTTGACATATTAACTGCATGTGGGTTATTTCAACACCTGATAATTTACCTGACTAGTAAGAAAACTGACAATGCGTACCCTACCACAGAAAAAAAGCAGCCCTATTTCATTTAATGGTCGAGGAGATGACTATACTGCATTTTGTTGCCCTGTACATGTATAATGACAATAAAATTGAATCTAATCTAATATGTATGATCTCATTCATTTAATCTTGTTTGTTGCCAAAAGACAAAGACTGAAAAATAGAATGTCCTCTACCATTTCTGAAAATGAAAAGTCTATCATTTCAGAACTTGACAATAAAGACACCTCAGCTCACTCCTTTCCAGACAATACTCTATAGTTGGTTTACGTTTTAGAATATTGGTGCGCAGCAAAATGAGGAGAAGGATTAACAAGAACAACGAGGCAAAGGAAGGAGGTCCTTTTCTCCCCTACATTAATGAATGAGAGGTTCATGCACATTAGAAGAAGATTAAAAACTGGTGCTGATCCTACCAGCTTCAGGTGAGACAAAATATGCCTTCTAAGACACACCCTGGCCTGATGTGCTCCCTGATTGAACTGGCTGTGGAGGAGGGGATATAAGGAGAGGAGGCCAGTGTTCCAGAGATGTGATGTAAAGTTGTAAGAGCCAGTCTGGCTTTAGAGGATCTAAGGTGGAGGAGGAAAATGAGCAGGCACTGCTGCTGGAGGAGCAGTAATTAGTCCTTTGTACATTGTGTCAGCAAGGATTACCACCATGGAGGAGGGGGAGAGGAGAGGGAAGAAGATGACCAGGGTGAGCGGCTGCCTGACAAATGCTGCATTAAGGTCGACAGTCTTCTACTTTTGCATAAAAACAAGGCAAAACCAAGCTGACTCATCAAACGTTGTATTCCATCACCAGAAGACATTCGTGCAGTGATATGCACGTAATGCCAACACACTGTCAACCAATCAATATGTACAAACACATGCGCATCAAGCTCAACATCAGGATGTACAGCTCTCTTTCATAGTCTACGGGGACACAATTCGCACCACTGCCAATGAGCAGACGAACAGAGGATAAAGGAGAGGGGGGAGGGGCAATGCATTTTGGAAGGAGCGTCATGGTGTTGTTATTTTAGGGTAAGGAGGGGATATGCACAAGGAAAGAAGGGGGTTAGTCAAAGAAATGTATATGAATGAACACCTGCCACAATTCCTAAAGTATGAGCCTGTCCCCCCGGCTCACACTGAAAGAAGGACAGTACTCTGAGTGCTTTCTTAGCCTTGAATAATACCTTTTTTAATGTGACCACAGCTGTGAGGGACCTCGACAATATGTTTCCCATATCCCAACAGCCAAAGCAGCTTTTCAGCACATGATGGCACATTCACATGAACAGGACAAGGACAAGAGGAGAAAATAAATGGAAGGGAACTTGGGAAGCAGTGTAGACACATGCTTATATAAGGAAATGTATTACATCGGTCTCCCATCTTGTGAACAGAACTGCTTTTGCAAATGTCAGATACTTTTATGTGTATCTCAGAAAAGTAGCACTATTATTCATTTGACTAGAGGAACTGCTGAAGCACGGGCTCGTTGCAGCCTGAGAAGTACACAGGGCTCATAAACTGAGACGCTGCAGACTGCCGAGACTTTGTCTGAATGATGTTAAGACATCTGCTTGTGTATTGCAAAAGACAAGGAGGAACAAGGAATGGCTCTTAAATCAGTCATCTATGCTGAATGACTCTGAGACTCTAGGTCTGATGGAAAAATGATGCATTGCTGCTCAAAGTGTAATATATTGAACAGTTATATGACTAACTTGTGGCAAAGGGGCCCTTGATCTGAATCACCAGTCCAGTTTGGAACTATATGATAGGGAAATAATAAATAGGTCTCTCCTGCCTACTACAATAAAAATAGATATATATTATTAAAGCATGCCAAACTGGGTTTGGCAGGTCACACTGGCATTGTTTTTTGTTTTTTTTTACCAGGGATCGACCAGAAAATTATCATTTCTGGCTTTCTAGAACTTACTACTTATATTTTGCTAATGATACCTTTGTGAAGGTCAATGTATAATCAGGTAAACTGTTATCAGCCAAAATAAAACATCTTCATAATTCATTATGGGTTGGGTGATGCTGCCACAAAGTGACATTCTGATGTATAATTGTGAAAACTTTCCAACTTGTCAAAAATACTAAATCTGATATACAATCAACTGCTACTTCATTACATGCACCTGTTCAGCTTGTCAAAACAAGAATGCTCACAGGCCACCATGCAACAATAAGAACCATTACTGATAATTACAATGCTTCTGATTCAAGGTTTAAATTTCTATTCATTGATAACTATTTAGGTCAGAAAAATCATGAATTTCATATACAACAGTTTTTTCAATGGCTTATTAGTCCTTGCTTTTTTCAACCAATTTCTTAAATCTTTTAAAACAATTGCTGGCCAGAAAATATTGGCTTCTGTTCTATCAAGGAAAAAAAAGAAAAAGAATAAGTTATCGGCAGTTACTTTGTTTTGTTAAATGTCATTGGCTTTTTGCTCACATATAAAGGACTGTTTGTTTCATAACATCATTTTGTAAGATTTAACAACAGATGCAGTGTGAAGTGACATCACTGACTTAAAGAAAAAAAAAAGATGCTTCGACATTGTCATGTCTGCAAAAGCTCAACACAGCAATCCTTTCAGGACAATGCAAAAATCCTACAAGCCCAGGGCTGACCACGTAGACAGAGAAACTGCATGAGTGTGATCCAATGTTATACCATGATTGATGCCTGGATGTAGTAAATTGTGAACAGCAACTGTCAGCGAAAAATATCCATATATTACCATTAGACTAAATCGAATACATGTCTAAATCCTTCCCAGCTCTAGTTATTTCAGACAGTACTCATGTATTAGGATTTCTAACACAAAATTATCTTATTTAAAATAAAGCGTCACAAAAAAGACATGCAACGAACCTGTTGACCCTCCATTTGAAAAACAGATTAAAAAAATGTGTTGCACAACAGCAGTCCCTGTTGTCTAATATTTTGAGTTTTATTTTTACTTTATTCAACCTTTGTTTAACCAGGAGAGAACTCATTGAGATTAAAGTCCCTTTTACAAGTGTCCTGGCTAAGACAGGTAGCAGCACAACTCACAAGCCAATGACATTAGCAACATAATGAAAAAAGCATTACTGTCACCACGAATGTCAGAATAATTACATAGTAAAATAGACAACAGCAAAAGTGTTCAACAAATGCAGTCATGGTGACTTCAAAACGAGTTTAAATAAATTAAAACATCTTCAGCCAGAATTGTATGCGTCCAAGTCATTCAGTAGCCCTTTGAAGGTGTCCAGTGAGAGCAGCTCCCTCAGATTTATGTCATTTTGCGGAGTGTTCAAGTCATAGGGAGCAACAAACTTGAAAGCATTCTTCCCACTTTCCGTTTTCACAAATGGAATCGAAAATAAAACCAAGCCTGCAACCTGAGACCATACGAAGTTGATGTTTGGAGAAATAAAAACCTGCAAATTTGATAATTTTCCCAGCTCCTTTTCCATTCCAATCGAGGTGCTCCCTGTTTCACTGGGACTTTAAATGATGAAAGCTATTATACATTTAAAGCTTGTTGGTGATCAAGAATTTTGGAGCCAAAATGGATCATGGGAAACAGATAACTAGCAACGACTGTAACTTCAGCTGCAGCATCATGACGTACAACTGCCGTACTCCTGACAGTTCTCCCATCAACGCAGAAACTCGCTCCGTCTCTCTGGTTAACGACAGTGCATGTCCCTAACATCGTATGTCATGTTCCCAGCCGGCTGATGCTGAAAGGTGCTCCAAACACGACGCCGGCCAGCGAATATTAATTTACCTCCTGGTCAAGTTAAGCCCTCTCTTGTTTTATCCGTAGCGTTGGAGACAGTCACCCGGAACATGGTGAATCAGATCAAATTTTTCTCCCAATGTGTTTAATGCCTTTTATGGTACGAAACAGTGCTGTAAACACGAAGATAGACGATGAAGGGTTTGTACGAATACTACAGCGGCTTGTCAAACGCTGACGCTAGCTAGCTTATTCATGTTTTGCCATCCTTTAGGAAAATGAAAAGGCAACTCATATCTTAGCGTAGCTACTCACCTGTTCTTTTTCAAGAATGTTTATTTTGTGGAAGAATAAAATCCCATGTCCTTGTCTCCAGCAAACGCCGACATGGTTTGTTTTATCGTTAGAAAGTATTTACTACACAGGAGGGTTTTGCAAGACACAGCCATGACAACACGCCCATGCCTTGCGTCACTACTAATGCTGCCTTCAGGTGCTCCTCGGAACATACATAACACGCCGAATTGGTAAACTGGTAAACTGGGGAGGCGCTCAAGAACCGAATGATCGCTCACTGATTTGGGTGAAACGAATGATCGTTGTTTGGCACATTAGTTCCGATACAATGCTAATGAGTAACATACTTTATAAAAGCAGAGCGTTCTATGCATTCGTAATGTCACTTTATGATGTCAGCTCTCCACGTGACGTCACATGGTGAACGGCCCATCAAGCCAGCGTCAGACGAAGCAGACCCTAATACGGCAGATAAGCACACATACACATCCTAACCAGCTGTGGGTTAGCCTCAGGAGAGTGGGTGTTGTGACGAAAAGCTTAAACGAACCTTAAATTTGACTTTTTGGTTATTTACCTTATGTTTTTGGATACTGCTGGAATTGTGAATTTCTTCGTGGGCATGAATAGAGTACCTTCCTACCTAACCTTACCCCAACCTGCTAAGGCACAAGTGACAGTGATTTTTTTTATTCTGCTTTGCCTTTCTACCACTCAGGCAATGGCAGGCGCCTTCGGTAGCAGGACTATAGCTCTCAATTCAGGGGCAGGTACCTCAGAGTGAATATCCAACACTGCCCTCTGCTGACCCATGTACATTCACAATAAAACACGCGCGGTTATTTTGGTTGGTTAAAAATATCCGCCAAATATTAACAGGTGGATGTGAGCTTTTCTCAGATTACCTTTTTAAAGATTTAATGCTTGCATGCAAATCAAATAGTGACTGAAATACTTGTCTCATAACTAATTTTAGCCAAATGCATCTAAATTGAATAAAAAAATGTTATGTGACTAGAAATATTGAAACCATCCATCACTCCAAAATCCCCAGCAGGTGTTCAGGTTATGATCTGGTGACTGAGTGAAAGGGGCAACAACAAATTCATTCCACTTTCATACAATCCTCACACCTTATACATTATATGGGAACAAGACGCCAGTAATGTAACAATTACTGATAACAAAATAATTACAGATAAATGAAAAAATATCGAACAAAATACAATATTTATTGGCCAATACAGTATATCAGCCAAATTCACAATAAAATTGTAAAAAAAAAGCCATCAACTTCTCATGTGTTCATTGCTTCTGCAAGTTTCACTAGTGCAAATATCTCACAGTACAGAACTAATGTTCCATTTGGATGTTGTTAATACCAAATCTTCAAAATGACTTTTTCAGTCAGATGCTTGCTTCAATCATTTTAATTTTACCATGCAAAAACAGGTTGTTTGCATTCCACGCATTTTGTCTACCCGTCAGTGAGGGAATAAAAACCTAAGAATATGTCCCTTTATAAAGTTACACTTTATAGTATTCATTTAGGACAAAAGTTTAGTTCTTTGGCTTCTCTGAAATGATGACATGGAAATGGAGCATCTGTGAATTTTATTAAAATTGAACAAATAAGTATTTGGATCTTGCAGGAGGGGGATATATTAAAATGTATGATTCTATTGGTAGGGGACAAAGTTGAGAAAAAACTGTTAAGTAGGCCTACTCCCCTCAGGATTTCAGCACTGAGTCTTTGAGAACAAACAAAATTTACATTTTAGTCCGTTCAAGGTCAAAAAATTCCATACTTCTACAGTATGATACTAACTTTTAACAACGCAATGGAGTGGTCTTGATGTTGAGGAAAAACAAAAATAAATCATCTGACTGACTACCTCTTCAGTGTCACAGAGAAACCAACAAACAAGTCCATGTAACATAATTGAGAAAATAAATTAAAGCCAGGCAAATCCTTAAATTATAAAGTTTTACATGAACTAGTCTGCAATAAAACATTAAAAATTGAATGATTGATGCTATGGAATTAGAGTAACGGCAAACTGCCAGGAGGAGCCAGAATGATGCCAAAAACGTAGAAAAGTCCCATAAGGAGATTGAGCTTGGCCGTCTTTTTGGGAATCTTGGCATAGCATTGGCTGCGAAATTGCTTCTCCAAGGGGAATGCCATGGGTAGTGTGAGTAGCGGCAGCGCCATGCTGATGGTGTAACGTGTGGCAAGGATACAGAACAGTACGTAGGGAACAAAGAGCAGAAGGTTGTAGAGGACATAGGAGAGCGTCGGGCCAATGAGAATGGCCAGAGTCACAATGCCTGCGTGCTTGTCTGAGTCCATATCCCTGGTGTTGTTGCTGTGGAGGATGGCCTCTGTGTTGAGAGCCAGCGGGACAGCATACACGAGTGGCAGTACCGACAGGTAGCCCACTTGCACTGCATGGGCAAACATGACTGCCAATGGGCCAAAGGTGATGAGGATTACAACGTCTCCCAGGGCCACGTACTTCAAACCAATGCCTGAGGGAAAGGGCACACAAAGGTGACAATCCAACTTCATATACCAAAATTGCACACAATCTTTCTTTTGTTCCTATAATGTGGTTAGAGAACACAAATAATTTAAGGAGAATTCCAGAACTAATTATGAACCCATATTTCCAATGTGATACTCAAAGGTAAGGGAAAACAATATGGCTAGAGTTTATCACAGAATGTAAATAACACGTCATTTATTGATGGACAATATTCTAAGCATATAATCTAAAAGGGACGATATAATATAATCTAAAATGTTGATAAATCAGCTGAAATGTTGGACAGATATTAAGTTAATTCTATGTATAATTTAGCAAATGTGGTCATATTAATTTACCCCGGTAGTTTTCATTATGAACATTTTATATTGGAATCACGCTGTAAATGTAATCCCAGAGTATAATCCCACTGTAGAAAGATTTTACTGCTTCAAAGAAAAGGGATGGATATGTTGGTATATATTATCAACAACAAATCTGTTATTATACATACCACACAACTCTCCTGAACATCAAGGTAGTACAATCATATGAACTTGGGAAAGTTTAAAACACCTTAAGTTTAACCCTATAAAAAGCATAGGACAACAGGTTTTTCTTCCTCATCCCAAGTCACATTATTTTGTGAGGTAGCTGTATCTGAGCTTGGGTGGCAACTTCGCCTGACCCAAACATAGCTTGGCATTGACACAAATCTTCCCTTAATGACCGACTATCGACCAATACAACAGCAGAGAAAGTTACATGGTGTTTCAAATAATACATACATAGACATGTCGTATTTTTATTAAGACGCACGGTGAGGTTCTATTGGATTTGTGCCAACAAATAAGTGTTCTTGCATTTGCACATTATAGACAAAAATCACTGCAGCATGGGGATATTTCTTTTTTTATATGTATATATTAATACTTATATGTAATGACTACTGTTTCTTCCGTTTGCAGGCCATATTGCTCTCTAAAAAGTAATGAAGACATTGAATCAAGGTAGGGCAAATTATGGTGATATTCATTATTAAGGTGAAATACCATTAAATGTATTATCCAATTAAACAGCATGAGGATCATTTTCAGATGTTTCCCTGTGTCACCCAATCCTGTGATGGATGTCAAATCAGCCATCTTCGATAGTCAGAAGAGAAGAGACTGAGAAAAAGGATCAACACTGATGAAGCCATCCCATCCTAAGGGGCAAAAATATTACCTCTCTGGCATAATAACACAGCAGGCACTGTGAGGAATTTCACTTCAGTCTGGACTGAAATGCTGAGGTCCTAAATAAAGAAACTATAAGAGCTCTAAAAACCAGGAAAAAAAAAATAAAGTTTTGAGCTGTGAAGCTTTTTGGTATCCTTTTTGATATTCGTCATTTAAGTCCGGAATAGAAACATTGCTGTTTTTCTGTTTTGCCTGGCATGTGAGGGGCAGAGAAAAATTGAACAGCTGGAGTTGATGCAACAGGCTTAAACAACACCTTATTTTGGTAAAACTGCCTTATGAAGTCATTGTGGTAGATATATGTTCAGTTGAGCATTTGCCCACAGAGCCATGTGTAGAATTAAATACTTTTTCTGCACATTACAATAAACAGCTAGCCAAAGATTCCTTAGTAGAAAGTTTAAAATTGAAACTGATGGTTAATTCTGTCAAATGCAATGTAAAAAAACCTTTTTTTACAATTCAGACAGGTTATTTTTGGTGCTGGCAGTCTAACCATCTTCAAGACATATTGAGATCGAGAATGATAATTCACGTATTAATTATTCACCTGGACACATAAAAACCCACGTTACATTCCTAAACGCCACTACTAGTGAACAAACAAAATTAAAAAGCAGGCTTGTCCAAGCAGAGCCATGCTGAAAGGCACTGTTTTGTCTTGACATGTAATTTTGCTATGAATCAATTAAATCAAGCCAACAAATTTGAGATAGTATTTTACTTACCTCCTGTGTACAAAAAAGAGCTAGACAATCCCCCAAAGTAAATAAGGGCTAGGTGCTCCAGTCTAAGTGTAGATAGGAAGAAGAGAAGCGTAGCACACAAGCACCCTAAAGAGTACAACAAGGCTCCAAACATTACAACATCTTGAGGCGCCAAGATCTCATCCACAAGAGTTCTGTCGTCACTTTTCTTGTGATCAATCCCCTTAGAGAAGTCATAGTAAGTGTTTACTAGGTTGCCTGCCCCATGTACTACAAGGACAGCCACTGCACACACCATCAGGATGACCAAGTCTACAGATCCCTCCAGTTTGTATGCCAGTGCACTGCCAAGGGCCACTGGCGTTAGTGAGGCACTGAAACTCCATGGTCTCAGCGCTAAAACATACGCTGCACACTTCTGTCGAACGTCTTTAGTAACCCTGGCCATCCTCGACATGCGGTAATTGCTCAGCACGTGATTGTGTACCAAGTTATTCATTCCAGTGTGCCACTGTTGGCCATTTTGTCCATTTGAACCAGCCAACACAAATGTCTCGACCCTGCCATATTTGTGATCTTTGGCCATTCCTCTGCAAAAGTTTATAGTATCAGCAGTGATCCCAAGTGCCAGCGATAGGAGTTCCTGGGGGAGAAAAAGGAATAATGACTAAATCAAGACACAACACACAGTTATGGCTCAAACTTATATACAGTATACAACAGTCTTGATAAAAAAAAAAATATGACTTCTAGCAAAACCTCAATATTGTAATTTCAGATTGAAAAGTGTCAGTATCACCGTTTACATTTCAGTTATATATCAATTTACATCAAAAGAAGATGGAGTCAACTGTTGTCCATTAACCATACTTATCCCGTAACAATGCTTAAAACCACGTGCTAAATTTCAAAGATATTTGGTGTACAAATTTTGATATTCAAATCTAAAAATATGATGAATATGTCATCATGCATTAAGACAGAATGGTTTAATATTAGCTGATGACCAACATTTCATTCACTTATTATGAAGTGGCACAACAAAACGTAAAGAGCCGGAATTTCTTAAAAGCGAGTGAAACTGACGGTATGACTGCTTTCCAAGCAACGGCCAGCGTTTAGGTCTTCAAGAGATCATTTCACTTACCATATGAAATACCAATAAAGGTACTGTTTAATTGCTTTTGTAACTTAATCATAGAATTTATTCCTTTGAACGCCCCATATGCGTCATGGTTTTATTTCACAACACAATGAAGACTGGTGAATTCACCATTTTAAGCGCTGATGGCTGATATGAGGATGGTTGTCGCCCATATCAAATAAAGGAGGAAGATGAACATTGGTGCGGTCACAGTACAATAAGAAGCGCTAGTAACGGGCTGAGGGGGTTGCAGAGATACTGAGATTATGAGATTACCGCTAACTGGTTAGCCGCCGAGCTAACTGTCCAGGGACAGAGACAAGGAAATGTCTGTTGGGAGGTCTTACCTGCTATAGCTTAGATAGCCGAAAAAAATGGACTTCCGACTAGTAAAAATCATATTTCTGATCCTGGTGCTAATAGCGGCATCATGTCAGCTTACGTGTCAGTCTGGAGGGTATTTGACTGGTTGACCAGTAACCCTGCAGCACCAGGAGCGCCATTTCCTCCGCCTGCAGTGCGACGTCATAAAGAGGTCGACGAGAACAAGGCTCACGGAAAAAGTTCCGCCTCTCAGGCTCGATTTCAAAGGACTTTCATCATGCTAGAATATTTCTCTTACAAAGCGCAACATTTTCGAATTGTTTTTTTTTTTATTCATGTCTTGTAGTTTAGAGGGTGTAGTTTACAACAAGTCATTTGAGAACATGACAAATAAGGATTGTTGACATTTTTAATAATCCTAATTTTAAAAACTCTGTGATTAATTGATTGATTCACTTGACGCTACCATGCACTCGTGACAACAGGTACAATGCCCAGTGGATAGCTATGCACAGCATTTACAGACAAACAGCATTTAGTGTCAAGGATTTTTTAATCCATGAAAAATGCATAATTCTGTTACAGTAAATCAGTTTGAATACTAAAAAACTAAAATTAAAGTTGAAATACAAGTTGAAGAAACCAGTGCAACATTTGACAGCTTGGGGTGGTTGGACCAGGTGCCAGAACTTGCCAGAACTTTTTCAAGAGTAATGCTGTTGCAGGATGGAATACACATGTGGCCTATGGTAACAAACTTGATTTGAATATTGATATATAATTAGATTTTGATACAGTTGCTGGTTGCTCAAGAGCAAAAAACATGCACATTTTTTGGGGTATTTGTGATGTGATGTTAGTGTTATGTCAACAGCTCTTACCTGGGAAGCTGAGATGACACAGGAAGATGACGTCAGAGTTAGGGGACAGAGAGTATTGTTTTGGATGTTGGTGCGGTAGTTAGGGTGTAGAGGTTGGTTCTAATATAGTTACGCATTACTAAACTACAGCTGGACTCATGATTTACTTGAGATGACGCGGGAACACGACAGTATAGCTTGGTATAGAGTCATACAACATAACAGATCCCCCAACCACACTCGCAGTTTAAGCAGGAAGTGAGTTTGCACAGTGGAAGGTTCATAATCAGTGTACAAGTGCTTCACATTGTTCATCCAAAAAGGCACCATGAAGCGGGTATATGGCTGCTTATGTGTCACATTCAAAAAAATACAAAGCAAGTATAAGCACTTAAAGTTCCAGCTACAGTGTACAGAAAAAAAATGCTAACAGTTTTTATTAACCTTTTCCTGTGATTTCTTTCTTTTTTAACAGTTCTACCTCAGTAGGTTAAGCATTCCTCTTACTTTCATATATCTAATAATAATATTAGATTTTCACAATTATCAACCCAAATGTCTGTGAATTGAACAAAGCTGCACCAATGTATCATGTTAAAACAAACATCAGGGCAACCCCAAGTCTAATTTGACCTATGGATTTAAGTCAGAGTCCAGTTGAAATAATAAACTGATAAATATCTGATTTTGTACTGACCAGAGCTGAAGCAAACATGACTCCCATATATAGCAAGTCATAGTCCAACCATAGGTCAAGTTAATAGGACTAGTCATGTTTGTTCTCAAATAGCCCACTGTAACACAAAAACGCCATACAAAACATGACAAGAGCCCCCTTATTCCTGTGTCTTACAGTGAGTTAAATTATAATAAAAGAAGATACCAAAGGGTTTTTTTAGAAAAACGTGCAGCGGTCGGTATACAGGAAATGCATGTTAAACCGAAAGCCTTTGATTTTTGCTTTTAATTTGAGGTTCCTGAGTGCCAGGTCGAATCTCGTGATCTTATGGGTTTAATGAAATGAGCCTTACAGTACTTTCATCCCGGCAGAGATGTTGCTGCATAAAACTCGTATTCTTCTAAGTAAGCCATCTGATCTCTTTTTTAACTGAATCACCGGCGGTTAGGCAAAATGTTTTGATGGACGGAGCACGTTTGGTTTTCATTAGTCCGTCTCGACACTGACCCTCGGCCCCATCTACAGTAATGTGAAACCAGTCCTCTGGCACGCGCGCCGTGCAAGACGAGCGGACTGAGCTGGCGTCGTCCTGCATTACTTCCACTCAGGTCCGCTAGCTGGACTGCACTGCAGCACCGAGGTCTCTCTGTAATTGCCGACGATCGCCTGAAATTGGCAAGGGCCATGAAGTAGTGACCGGTATCTGCAGACGGAATATTTGTTGCGCCGTATTACCCGAAGGTGTGATTCCGCAGCGATGTCGGGCTCTCACGTTCCCGCGAGTCTGCGGAGGAGCGCCGGGGACTTGGCTCTGCTGGCGACCGCGCTATTCAGCCTCCTGCCCGCAGGGATGCAGGGAAGCACAGCGTTTCCCCGCTGGAGGTTGGAGGTATGCTCATGCTGAGGCTGTGCTGACCGATATCTCACATCGAGTTTGAAAAGTTGGTTTCTTCTCGCCTCGTTAGCTCAAAAGAGACTTATCGTTTTACCTGTTCTTTTGAGAAGCTGTGGGGATTTTTGTACAATTTTGTGTAAAACTCACTCGAGTTTCATGTAAATGAAACTCGAGAGCGTTTTATTATCTTCTGATACAAATAAACAATAAGTTGATGGGTCCAGCCTGTTCCGAGGAATCCAAAATGGTCATACTTGTTAAAATCGCCTGTTCGGCTGAGATCATAGTGCTGACTCCATATAAACAATAAATTGATTTGAAGAATTTCTGTTGGAAAGGTAGTAGGACCTTCACAGTTAAGGTTTCGTAAAACTGGTTTACCAAACACTAGGACTAACTAACTTGTTTTTTTTTCTATGTTATGGAAAAGAGTCAGACTGTGTCTCCTGGCAGTAAACATCAAGTGGAGAATCCAGGGAGTTGACAGAAGTGTTTATTTACTACAAAAAGATAATTTGTTGAAAATTTACACTTTGTCGACCTTAAGTAATGTAAACCTGGGTTTTAATTCATTTAACTCTGTGGAATTGGGTCCTCAGTGTCTCATACATGAGGGATGAAAATTGTAATCCTTATTTCAGTAGTCTCTGGAATATATATTCAACCCTTCCAGACTCCACTGGAGATCCTCAGGGATTTTTCTTCAGATGTTTGTACCTTTTAACATCACCCTCTCCATCAGATTTAAGGTTGACTCCTTCCAGCCTTGTTGATTAGATTTGCTGTGTAATTTAATAATAAGGAACACAGACCTCAAAGGTAAAAATTAGAACCCTGTCTGCCAACTAAGGTCAGGAAAGAATCCATTTTACAGATCAATAAGTGCATAGAGTACAGCCTCCCAGATTGCCTGCCCCCTTTTCACTATTTTGGAAGGGAAGAGATGGATGTGCTGCCTCTATTTACTTTTACTGGGTGAAGCAGAATCAGGAACCTGAGAATAGGGTATAGAATTAAAAATGAAAGGAGTTATTTTGATATGAGCGCTACATTTTCAGTGTTTTGCATTTGAGTAGAAAGTATGCTTGGTTAAAAGGTGCTGTTTTAGATGCTTAAAAGCTGAAATATATACATGATCTAACATCGATTATGATAACAGTATAGCCAGATTATGTTGGGGTTTTTTTAACTGACATAAATATTATTGTATGTTCATCATTACAAGCCCTGGGAAACCTTCAGCTATCATCATTTAACTGAATGTGCATATGAGTCAGTATTGTTACTATCAAGATAACTGTAGTTTCTTTCCTGTCTCTTATCTGAGGCAATCCTTGTCAAGTCTCTTGGTTACATGCAAAAAGTATCAGGAACGTGTTTCAGAGGAAAGGAAAATAGTCCAAGAAGAAAGTATAAACCTTCACCATGGCACAGTGCGTAAGTTTCTTATATGTTTTCTTATTTGTTGTGGAAAATACTGGTTATCTTCAAAGGATAGTTCAGCCAAAATATAAAATTAAATAATTATTTACTCTTGCCTATGAAGAGAGAAAGTAAGAATACATTTTTAGTCTGAACAATTTTCAAAAGTAATAAATCAGGCTCCCTTAAAAATCCTTCCATTCTGCTCATTTTGCATCATCCAAATCTCTGAATTTGGTCAAATGATACTGACTTCAAGACATGGATTTTTCACTGTTTTCGTCCAAAATGTCAACAGGCATGCAGATATGGCAAGTTTCCATTGTGAAAAACTGATCTGGGATCATAAGCTCATATTTGCAAAAGCAGTGCAGGATCATATAAACAAGGAACTGCCCTTTCTGTAAACAGTAAAAGAATTCTGTGGACATTAGGGCTAAAACATGGTTGAAATGAAATCCATGTTTTAAAAATAGGTCAGGGCTTCAGTAGCCTGTGAGTTGATTTGTTCAAAAAATTCAACTGACCCCTCAATATGCCAAATATTTACAGTGTGTTTATGTCTGCATGGTTTTAAGCGAGGTTACGCCCAGAATGTGACAGATGTTGATGTGTGAAGAAACAGAAAAAAGAGTTCAAAAGAGAAATTGCATAGTGTACATTTTGCCAATCTGCTTGAATTGGCCTTGACTGTTGGATTTGAATGCATACTTACTATTTTATGTGCAGTCTGTAATCCATTAGGAAGACTTAATGCATCTTTTTCATCTAAAATTATATACAGGTGTTAAGCATTACACACTGAATACATACATGTATGCTGGGTTCATAAGTTCATCAGTCATTGTCTCTTTAAAGAAAAGTTGTAGCTATGGTAGTTTTTCAGTTTGAATATTCCCCCTTTCAGTCACCCTTTGATTTAACTTTTCAGGTCTGTTCAACCAGGTAAAAGACTTCATGAATCAGACTTATGGCCCAACTTTCAGTGTTGGAAGGGGGAATCATCACCTAAACCCATCATCATATAAACAATTGGGCTTCATTACCTGGTCTGACTGCTATTATGAAACACCAGCACCAAGGCAAAATGTTCACTCACTGAATATTTATGAAAGCACTGAAACACATATAACCCACAGATGGCCTATTAAAGCACGTTATCCAGGTGCTGTGATTTGGAGTCAGTATATTTATTAATCCCCAAAGACACATCAGACACAATCCATCTGTGAAAAGGGTGATTCTTAATGTTTGGAAAACAATTTTACTGCTGACCATTTCCCTTTTAAATAAGATGGAACTCTAAGGAATAAAAATAATCCTTCATATGCGTAGAAGTAGCAATTAAATAACTGGACTGGACTGAGTGAAGTCTTTAGGCCTTATTGCAAGACATTTTTTTCCAATGTTGATTATTGTCATCTTTTATTTGTGTTGTGTCAAAAACTAGAACTTGTGATCACCTTGATTTCTAGACCCCTATTATGTAAATTCTTGACTTTTCCAGACTTTTCCTTTGTTAAAAGCCAATGGCTATGTTTTAAATATGACTGTATGTCTGTGTGATGTGAACATTTCAACAGAAGTAAGAAATGATGAGAAATCAGTTGAGCAAAATTGCAAACTTATGTATCAGATGGTTTTGTGTCTGGGGCAACAGTTTCAGGACCACTTTCTCAATACTGCATTTCAAATACACTTTGATGAACTGCAACAAGAACTGAAGTAAGTCCTGGGGAAGCAACATTTGATGAAATATGTGTTTCTCTTATGAAAAATGCAACTGTAGCAATTATAATATTTCAGTTCAGATTAAAGCATTTTCCATAAAACTAACCAATTCTGTTATTGAAACATAATCATGTAACCTCAAAGTTTCAACCACTGCTAATCTTGTCAGATCACCATTCCTATGAATGTAGGAGAAAGTGATGTCCCTCATCTGCAGCAATTGAATGTGGAGAATTCTCAGTGGATGTGCTCATTTGTTTGTTTCTAAGTTGTTAATGAGATCTAAAAGGGATACTGAACAGGAGAAGTTGTCAGCAAAAGTTTCAAGATGAGCAATGCTGATTTGTCACTTTTCTGTGGATAGATTTACAATCACCAAAACCTGGACATCAGTAGCCTATCAGGGACTCTGGTGTATCACCCTCCGCTCCCATACCCATGGCATCAAAACTCCACTGGTCAGCTGCTAGGTCACTTTTAGGAGTAAAAATTGTGTAAAGTGATTAATTAAAGGTTTTTCTTTGTCCAAGGAAGAACCTTACACCACTGCATTGCTCATTGGGATCCGCAAAGACGCGCATTCACAAGTGCTTCATCTGTCCAGGAACAAGCGCTACACCCTGACCCCGGAGCAGCTCAAGTGGGACAAGCTCAAGCTAACATACAAGTATTTACTTCCAATTATGATTCAAGTTAAATATCATGTTCAGCCATGGAAAATAAACAAGGGAAGAAAAATTTACCTCACATCTCAAGTGAAAAAAATATGAGACCGATGTCAATTTGGGCAGGGAACACAAAAATAAATATTTTTTTTGTTGGAGTTGGCATGAACTATTATTGAAAGTAAATCTCAAAATTTTACTGATTCTGTCACAACATCAGCTGCCCAAAGGCCAGTGAATCCAAAATATACAACAGTATTTTTCAGACAATCAAGGAAAATTAAAACTGTATTTTCCAACTGCAGCCAACTGATCCTTTTGTCAGTGAAATTTGTATGCCAAATTCAGTAGATATCGCCCTTTTCTTCCTCGTCTTAATAAAGACGGCCACTGAATTTGAAAATAGACACAATTTGAAAATCATCATAGGACATTGACTGCCCATTTGATCACTATTTGAAAGGACGCTGTCTTGTGGACCTTTGCTCATTATTATTACTTCACTTAAGCACATCGGGATTATACACCACAATGTGTTTGGGGAGGATCTAGTGATTTTATCTATTTTTTGGGGAAATGTGAAAAGATTATCCCATAAACATAAACATGAAAGAACATTAGATTCAAGTGGAACAGTTGGATCAAGATGTTTTTTTCCTAAGCCTGGAAACATTAAGGATTACTTAGCTGACTCGACAACGAGTCCACTTTGAGTACTTCCTGACTTTATAAAATTAGATCTTGATCTCTTTGGCACTGGATGACAAAAACTGAATCATGCCTGAGGTTGATTAAAATGATCAAAATGAGTCTAATCTTCTTCTTTTCCTTTCGGCTTTTCCCTTCAGGGATCACCACATCGAATCAAACTTCTCCATCAAACCCTATTCTCTATATCCTCTCTCTCACACCAACTAACTTCATAACCTCTGTCTTTCTCTCCAAAACATCTAACGTGCTGTCCCTCTGATGGTCTCATTCCTGATCCTATACATCCCCGTCACTCCCAAAGAGAGCCTCAACATCTTCATCTCTGCAACCTCCATCTCTGCCTCCTGTCTTTTCGTCATCGTCTCCAAACCTCACAGCATCGCTGATCCTACCAGTGTCTTGTACGCCTTTCTTTTCATTCTGGCTGATAGTCTTCTATCATATAGTACCCCTGACATTTTTCTCCACCCGTTCCAACCTGCCAATACAAGTTTAATCATGACTCATAAATAAGAAAACATCACCTTTGTAATGGAGCTGTACTAGGAAGTACTTTTGGGAACTCTGGTCCATCTGAACAGTGGCCATTGTATTTTTGGCAGAATCCTTCACTGTAGAGGAATGAGTGTACTGTAGAGGTCAGTACAAATGACACAATCCTTGTTTTTTTTTTGAGCAGGCTGCTGTCCTATCCTACAAACCTGATAAATGCAAGTGGCACACGCCAAGGCATTGCCAAGGCTTTTGGCATGTGGAGTGACATCTCACCGTTCAGCTTCAGAGAGGTGCCAGCTGATCAAGAGGCAGACATTAAAATTGGTGTGTGCTTTGCATGTGGCTAAATCACTCTCCAGAAGATGTCCTTGGGCTATGAGCTCCAGAAGTGTTGCTTGCTTGTTTTTTTTCTCTGTGCTGCTTTCCCATAAACCTCCAAACTCATTTCATTATACTTGTACAACTGTATTACCAAGTGTATTCAGCATGCTTCATAATTGTAATTGGAAAAAAGAAATGCTTAACAACCCCCTAAATGTCAGCCCATGATGAAGCAGTCAAACCTATGTTTAATTCTCCCTTTGGGTGAGGAATCGAATGAGTTGTTGTCATGCTGAAGAATGGAGGCTGCAGAAAAACTCTGTTTCATAATTAATTTAATTTATCATCCTCTTCCACATGGGTGAGGGTTTCCCTCCACAACTATGATGGCTCTCTTTTTTTCTTTCTATCTCTTGGTTTCTTCAGGTTTCTACCCCGTAAACCACACAGACTGTCTGCAGTCCTACCTGCACCACTGTTTCGATGGAATCACCGGAGAGCTGGCTCATGCATTTTTCCCGCCTACAGGAGAGATTCACTTTGATGACCACGAATACTGGATTCTGGGAAACATGCGGTTCAGCTGGAAGAAAGGCAGGAATTGTTTTCATTTGTTTCTTGAAGCTACTAAAACATATCTGCCAGTTACATGAAGTCATGGCTGCTGAGGGCTGCCTTGGTTGTACACGGCAACTGAAAAAAGAAAATAACTATTAGTACCTTTGTTTCAGGGGTTTGGCTGACAGACCTTGTCCATGTTGCAACTCATGAAATTGGCCATGTCCTGGGACTCATGCACTCCATGGACCCAAAAGCTATAATGCACCTGAATGCAACTCTGACAGGCCGCAAGCTAATCACACAAGATGAAGTGTGGGGCTTGCATCGTCTGTATGGTATGTGTGCTATCCTTATTTGAGAATATCCATCTTTTCCTTGGCTTTGGTAGCTGTAAATCTGTCTGAGTGATGCTGAGCATAAATCTTTACAAACAGATACATACATGTATGGTTTAATGTAAGCTGTAGTGTGCAGTCAGGAGAGGCAGGTGAGGCATAATCCTGAAAAATAAAAAACTAATGGGGATAACATAAGATAAATATTCATATTTGTCCACTGGTCTGTGTTATAAAAAACAAGGATTTTTTACAACAAGATAACAAAGCTTTTTGTGGAGGAGAGACACACGGATTTCGTATTCAAATAAAGCATTCATCATACTTAAGAAACAACACTCAGTCTCAAAGCTGCGAGTCGAAGCATTGTCTTCTCTAAATCTTACAAGTGAAAGAGGATCTTTGAGCCTGGATTTCTGCTTGCTAAATCAGAAGGTCATGGACACGTTGACTGTATTGGTCTTGAGGACATGTAAATCATCCACGCGCTGAGCCTTTAAAGGCTCTTGACTGAATAAAAAATGTTCAAATTATTAATAAATGTCTAATGCTGCAATTAATCTGTACAATAGCAACCTGATAATTGTTAGCAAGAATGGCAGCTGCTTCTCTTTTCCTGTAGAGCAATGTGGATTGCTCAATAACATCCCAGGTAGTTCTTGAGTAGAATGATGTGTGACAACCTCTTCACTGGGTTTGAGGACTTATTCAAAGTAACCAGACAGGAGCGATGTAGTACAGTAAGGTGAAAGACTTAAAGTGGTCAAGAAAACTAAGAAAACAAGCTGGGAATGGTGTGGCTCCAATGTGTTATCAGTCATATCTATTGACAAAGAGATGACAAAAATTTAAGGAGTCACTTAATCTGACATGCAGAATTGAAGGCAAAAATTCTGTCTCATTCTGTGTCAAAAATGTTGTCTCCTTTTGGTATCAGACAAGTTACAAGGAGATTCAGAACCTGCAAGTACAAAACCTGCAATCCATTTTTGGTTAAATCCAACCATTATTTGGCCCACAAAAGAAAGACTCTGACAACTGACATTGAAGGCCAGCGTTGCATTCATGAGTACCGTATAAACCACTTATGAGTCATTATTAGTATTATGATGAGTAATTTTCCTTGGAACCAAACAGAAGTGTAGTGATCCAAAGTCTTGTGCTGCTGAATGGTAACTGCTGTCTGATCCTCCTTAGTTTCTCTTCTCCCCCAGGATGTTTGGACCGATTATTTATCTGTCCAGCTTGGGCTCGAAAAGGCTTTTGCGACAGTAAGCGCAAGCTGATGCAGAAGCACTGCCCCTCCAGCTGTGATTTCTGTTACGGTAAGACACATCAGAAACTGAAAGCAGTAGTAGTCCAAGAGGGCAGAAAGTTCTTTCAACTGAGCAGTGAATGGAGCTGCTATGAACTGTTTTCCAATGGAGAAACAGGAGCCAACAGGTCTAGCCATGCTAGATGGGGGCTTTTATGGATCTGATTGTTACAAAATGGTCTGTGTTACATTCTGGAGGAATACAGGACCCTAGTGGAGATGTGTATTTTAGATCAGGACAAGATAGAGAAGAGCAGGTACCTGTTAATCAGTGCTCTAAAATGTATTGCCGCACAGCAAAAAAAAAAATAATACATCTGTCTGCTTAACCCTCTTTGGTTTAGCTGAAGGTAACATTAGTGTGAGGTCTCATGTTGCACAACAGGAAATGGTTCCAAAAGACAGTGTTGAGAGAGACAAGAGGATACGATTCCTGGCTCACAGTAATCTGTTCCTCATTGTTGATTGTGAGATGTTGTACGGCTGTGGAAAATTCCTAAGTGACTCCAAACCACTGGAATTTCAGACTGGCTTCAGGGTGAGAGACACACAAGGTCAATTTAGTTTTTAGCGGCATTAAAGAGAGCAACTATATGTTAAGCATATTTTGAGCTAGTCTTGAGGCAGCTTGTTTACTCAGATAACCAATAGCAGATATTCTATTGATAGGATAGCTGTGGGTCTGGTAGGAAGGGGGTTGTGAACATTACAAAAATAATTTTTCAATATGTAAAGGTTATCGTAGGTGAGAGTTATGAAAGTAGTGTTTGAAGTATCTAGTAATCTCCTGTTTTATTTTGTTACTTTCATCCCTGAGTGATCGTTATAGGGTCAGCAACAATAATTAATCATCTGAGTTTTGATTTAAGTATTAGCCACCAAAATGATCAGTCCAATATTTCCATTCAGAATTTCCTTTTCCCACTGTGGCTCCCACCCCAACACCCCCAAGGACAAAAACTAAGCTTGTTGTTGAGGGCAAGAAGCTAACTTTTCGTTGTGGGAAGAAAATAGCATCGAAGAATGGCAAAATATAGTGAGTATTACAGCTTGCTCTCTTGACAGTTTCCTTTTACCATATGCTGTGATAGTATACTGAACACTGTCCCACATCTGCATCCCATTTCAGTTGGTACAAGGATGGCGAACTACTGGAGTTTTCTCATCCTAACTATATCACTTTGAAAGATGACCATATAACTATAGTGGCCAACGCCATTAACGAGGGCACATATACCTGCATCGTGAAGAAAAAAGACAAAGTTCTTACCAACTACTCATGGAGGGTACGTGTGCGCTTCTGATAGCCACACCAGCTCGTCTGCACACTGAACAGGATGCACACACAGTTTCTCGTGGTCATGAGCAGACCTCATTCACTATGGCACATATTTCTGTATTCTGTATCTTCCACACAACTGTGTAATGACTGTTTGTAATGTTGTAAATGCAATTTCAAATGTGCCAAAAAAATAAGAGTTATTTGACTTGTATTTTTGTGAAGTTATTTTACATTTTATTTGTCAGTGCCTTTCTAAACCCAAGGTCACCTTACAAAAACTTAGAAAAGACAAAAAGATTAAGAAGGCTAAAAGATTTACAGCAGTTGGAACTGACATTACAGAGGAGGCAATTTTGAACTGATAGGTTCTAAGTTCTGACTTAAACTGAAGGAGAGTCAGCATTTCTGACATTTGGGGAGTGAGTTCCAGAGCCATGTAGCACGGCGGTTGAACGTTCTATATTCAATGGTAAGAAGGCGGGCAGAGGGAACAGCAAGTTGAGTCGTGTATGAACACCTGGCAGTGGAAGGGGGTGGCAATATGATGCAGGTAAGATAGGGTCCAGGTGATGAATGCAATTACAGGTGAGTAGCAAGATGCTGCCCAAATGTTAAAAGCTGTGTTGGCCAAGTTGGAATTTTTTTTTTTTTTATACAGTATCCGTGCAGACATCAAAGGCTTTTCTGGATTAAACCTGTGTACTTATATAATGTCGTAATAATGGGGTTGATTGACAGCAAGAGGTTCTTGGAGTCTCAAGTGAAAAATGGTTTAATCAATAACTACACTTTCAGTCATGTTAAAATGGCAAAATTAATTTTATCTTTAAGGAGAGATTTGGGTTAAAGTGACATACAACAAAATCCTGATCACTGCCCTGCTACAGTACAGACTACACTTTCAAAAATGCATGTCATTTATTATCTTTTTTTGTTTTTAACATGTTGAGCAAACTGAATTGATCAAACCAGGATAGAAAATATTGTCTACTGCCAGAAACTAAGACCTTGCTTCAGTACCAGCCTGGTGAAACAAGCAGATGACCTCCAAAGACAAGGCAGGAAGCCTGACAAGCAGCTCTCTTTCTAAACATATTCAACACATAGGGTGTTATAATCAGAGGTGGGGTTCCGATAAAAAGTTAACATTTCCATTTTCAAGTAATCTTGCATTTCAACAACTGGATTTTTTCCTGGCTGCACTTCAAGCAGCAGGCATCCTTGTAGGAAAGTTAACGGTACCATTTTCTGTTTCTTTTGTTCAAAATCAAAATATGTATTGGTCTAAATAAGTAGAGCTATGTAAAAACAAAGGTCTATGCCTGGGCCTCTGCCCCCTTGAAAGGCAAATTGTGCAGTGCAAAGAATATCACTTTTGGATACCTTCAACAAAGTTGGATTCAAGGCTGGAGATTTTCAGGGGATTGACTTCCTCTCATTTTTTTTCTCCTGATACAGTGCAGTTGTGTTTGCTCACCTTTGACAAATTAAAAAAAAAATAAAATAAAATAAAAAAATCGAAAAAAAAATAGTAATTCAGGGGAAGACTGCCGACAAAACCATTTCAAAGTTTATTTCGAGAAAAAAAATGTCCTGACAGAAACTCAACTGACATTCCTAAGTAGATTTTTGACAATGCTGGATGGAAATTAGTGCTGCATCATTATATAGTAGCTGAGGAAGCCAGGAAATACCGACCATTCATAAAACCCATGCCTCTCTCATCAAGTATAAAAGGCCACATAAAACAAGTCAAAACAAAAGAACTAAACTTGCAATTGTCGAGAGTAAGGTCCCGTGAGTCAGGGTTAAAACTGCCACATTAAAAACAGTGATACAGTTTGTAACACAGAGACGCAAAAGAAGAAGAGGAAGTATCCTGGAAATCCAATGTCTGAGCCGCCAGTCACGCTGTGAAACAGTCCTGGCAGTTGCAACTCATCAGAAATTAATCTGATTTATAATAGTCTTAAAATTTCAACAACGGCCAGTCTCAGAGCCCATGGCTCCGCCTTTCTCGGTCAGGTAGCCAGGTGTCCTGCACTTTTGGGCTCAGAATTTGAGGCTGAATCCAGGACCAACTGCTGATGCTCCTTGGTTGCTGGTTGTCAAGTGGAAGCCTGTGTCTTTAATTAGATCATCATCCCCCTGAAGGGAGGAGAGGAAGAAAAAAAAAACTCTTGGAAAATGGCAGTTGAGGTACAACTACTATCATAAAAATTTGTAATTTAGAGATGACTAGTCCAACAAGCAATTTTCTATGCAAACCCCATAACCTTATTTGATTCACATTGATACATTTTAACTGGAAAGAGAAAGTCATGTAAAATTGTATTTATGTAGTGGCAAATCACAACAGAGTCGCCACATGATATTTCACATTTAAAGCGGGTCTAGACCACAACTGGACCTAAGTTTTTGAATTACAGAAAGCTATTCTTCCAAGGTTTCAGTAAATTGTTGATGTTCCATCACAAGCATGCCCACCCTGACTGTGAGGAGATGGATTTTAACAATGAAAACCTTCAGCAGGAATTTATCAAGTATATTGGCACAGCTTAAAATAGACAGATCTCGCTATTCAAGTAAATGTCAGAACAAAATGTCTGTGGAGGTTATCAGTCATCCAGGTCATGGTGAATTCCTGTTGAAATTTTCTTGTCGTGGCAACTGGACTTGAATTTCTTCACATGAAGACGTTTCACCCCTCATCCGAGAGGCTTCTTCAGTTCTAATGACTCGTGGGGAGTTTCCGAATGTAACTGCCAGAGTTTTGGGCAGTACTAGGTTATGGTGGCTTGTTATGTAAACATAAGAGTTGATCAGCAGAAACTAGGTCTAAGGGGGTTGTTATGCTAATGAGGTGTTGTTCGTTGGGGACAAAGGAGCAACTTCTGGAGGATGACCTGGATTTGAATGTGAAAAGGCAAAGCTAGACAAAGGAGAGAAACCTGTTGGATCTTATGGACTGTTCTGGGATTTGAAATGTACCGGTATATGGTGTTTGTTGAACACCCTTCTGGTTCCTCCTAGACACCAGCAATATATCGTATGACGATGTTCTTTCGTTTGTTGTTGTATTCTTCTTGTTCTATGTTCCTGCATCTCGTAGTTTCTGATTTGGCAAAGGCCCAATTTGGGTAGCCACATTTCCTGTAGCTACCCCAAGTGGCTACCCTAATGTGTTGTGCCTCAGTATATGGTATTTCAACAGACACCATATTCCGGTACATTTCAAACCCCACAACCCCCTGCCACGACAAGAAGTCACAACAAACAATGGCCTTAAAAATGCCATCTGGGTTGGTAGAAATGTTGCTGAAAACATCTGGAACTAAAGGGTGCTCATGAAAAACACAAGCAGGAAACAGCCCGACACAAACAAAGGCCTGTAGGTCTTAAATCTATTTAACACACTGTTCAGAGAACCTGGTTTGTAATGGAGAAAGTGGAGGTTAATGTTTTTACCAGGTGACTGTAGCCGAGGCCTCCCTCAGGCGGACGAGGGCTGGTCCCTCTTTTCACCCTCTGCTGCTCGCTCTTGGCCGGCCAGGTAGGGAACATGGATGGCTCAATGGGCAACGGTGTCTCACGGAAGTACTCATGTTTGAGAGCTTCATCTGATAGGATCCTCTTACTTGGGCAGAAAGTGAGGAATCTAAAAAACATTCAATGATCCAGTTAAGATGGATATACCAATACACTGATACACGCCCGAATGTAGGTCACCCCCACCCCCCCCCCCCCCCCCCCCCCCCGCGACAGCCACAAAAGGGCACACAGTTCATGTGTTTGTGGGGGTTTGTGT
>CAAKHD010035877.1:74192-168704 GCA_901007705.1 Fistularia tabacaria | reverse complement strand
GGAGGGAACCCCCCCCCCCCCCCCCCCATGTAGACAAGCCGAGGAATGCTGTGTCATGTGATTTGGTGGTGTGCCATGTGATTTTTCTGATGTAAAATATTTGCCGCGGCTCAAATAAGGTTGGGAAACACTGGCCTAAGTAAACAAAGAAAACAACATTAAAATATAGAGTCTTCGGAACTTGCTTTATATATTGAGTAGTATTGGCCTGAGATGAAGCTTTATACTGTGAGCCCAGTGGCCCTGAGTTAAATGGATGTGACAGGGGCAACAACAGCAATTTGACAACTTGTTGAACAGTAAAATTTAGGCCTTTAACTGTCTCAATAGGAAATCTCCACCTGTGGTAAAACTTTAACAACTGATGAATAACAAGAGTGCCAGAGAAGTTTACCTACTGACACCAGCACAAAATACAACACCTGTGTAAAGAAATAAATCTTTTGTTTGGATCCATAATTGTTTTGTGCTTAGAATTCCAGGAATGTGTCCTTCTGCACCTGGAAGCTTGTTACTTGCGGATCTCCAGGAACAAAGCCCTGCTGCTTTTGATTGGCCCTGACAGACTCACTTATACCTTGGAAGTCAGGCCATGAAAAACTATTAAAACAAAAAGGCCTATGAATGTAAAATTTGGGATTAATTGCATTGAAAAGGTTCACTGATCTGTGAAAAACATACAATAATACTTCATTCATCTTGCTGGTAGTATTCAGGCTGAAGATTCTGCCATCGGGTCATAACGCAACAAAAGGTTACTGAAAAGTTTGATAGTAGTAAATAAAACTGTACACAAAAGTCAATAGCATGTGCCAGCCCATCTTTTGAATGGACACCACAGCTTTGACACAGAAGTGTGTGATATTTCAAACAGTTCTGCAATGTGTACCTGGCAAACTAAACCTCTATTCAGCCCTATTAGAAGTTTTCAAAAAAGCACTTCACGATGCATTGACCTCCAGTGGTCTGAATCTTTCTTTACATCTTGACAGCTAGAAGGTTTCAGCAACGTCGGAAAGAAGCCAAACTTCCGCTGAATTGCGATAACTTGAGCTGCATAGTAGACCTGTTTTTAGTGGATGGCTCTGACAGTGGGATAAGATATGAAAAGTTCAGCTCTTTTTTTTCCTCTTTGAACTTAGTAACATCAATTACAATCACACTAATCTGTTCACCAACTTCTTATGAAACTTTTTCCCATATTGAGGATTTTCAGCACAGTGAATGTGTTTATAAAAGTGAACACGGGGAATGGAACTGGACTGCAGAGCTATGCTGCAGTAACTTAAGGCACATTGTGTCTTAAGTTAGCTTGCCAGAAATTTACTGCCTGAATAAAGCTCTGGGATGAGAAGCAAGACTATGATAGGTAGGAAAGCAAAGATCCAAGTCAGGTAGTGTAAATACCATTATTGGAGTCATGCTGAATGATACTGATGTGAATGATACTTGACTTTCATTGACATAATTTCATCATTGTAGCATCAGGAACGCTATAAAACACTAGCATTGCTATTGAAATTCCAAATAATGTAACTCACAAATACATGAAAATAGTCATTTTGCTGACCCAAGTGGTACACTCATCATGCTTTGATAGGTAGTGATTTCACAACAACACTACTAATCATACACAACAGATCGATAACAGTGAGACTACCAGTCAGACTGGAAATGGGCCTTAAATATTGCATTTTTGTGGGTGTAGAGCATTGCCACTTTCTGAGGAAAGAATTAGCTTTCAAGAATCTTACTTGTTCATTAAGTCGAAGCCTTGGTCTGAGAGTAGCGCTCCAAATCGCTTTCGCAGATTGTTGTAGGGATACTCTGTGAAACTCATCTTCTTCACAGCGGGTAACTCATTGTAGCCAGGCCAGATTTTCTCACTGGGTGATCCCAAATCCTTTAGAATAAATCCAACAGTTTAGCAGATATATGGGCCTGTTAGTCTAAGGAGCTATGGATATGTGAAACTCGTTCTGTGGCTAAAGAATCAGTGAGCCACTGAAATATGGCAGCAGTGCAGTTCTATGTAAATTGAAGTATTTTTACTTCATCACTGGTTAAATCTACAGGATGACTTAAAAGGCCTGAATGACATCAATCCACAGAGTGACTGCACTTCATGCAGTTTGAACTACTGACAATTAATCAAGCTACTAGGGCCGGTTTCTTGATTTTAATGCAACTTCATTTGGCTATGGCGAACATCAACCTGGAGCTCCCCCAAGTGGTGCAAAATAAAATTCAACTAGTCTGAAAGCTAATGTAATAAAAAAAAAAAAAAACTGCAACTGTGAGTACTATTCCCTTTATGGTTGGGGCAAATCAGGGCATTACCTTGAATATCTTGTTTATTTGGTCAATTTCAGATTTTCCAGGGAAGAGAGGTTTCTGGGTAAGGAGCTCGCCAAATATGCAGCCCACTGACCACATGTCCACAGCTGTTGAGTACTCCTGCGGAAAAGAGAGCAAATACCGTGGCGGTCCGCAGATATGGAAAGTAGACAGTCTGCTTGGCACGTTCTTACATTAATCTATCTCATTTGTGAAAGTCAATGTGCTTTGATATGGTGTTTAAATCATATTCTATAAACTCCACTTGCATTTCAGAAGTAATTCAGTATCTTAAATTGCCAAGTGCTTCGCAGATGCTGTCTTCTGTTGAAAATATGTCTTTAAATAAAAAAGATAAAGATGATGTTACCGCCACTTTAAGTACATGGTCTTAACGAATGCTCCAGGCAAGTCTTGAAAAGGCAGTCAGTCTTGGTCAGATAATGCAGACAAAGGGAAAGAACTTCAGTTATTACCTTGGCTCCAAGTAGCAGTTCAGGGGATCTGTACCACAGGGTAACTACGACAGGAGTGTAGGGCTTCAGAGGAGAACCATATTCCCGGGCCAAACCAAAGTCACCAATCTAAAAAAACACACGTTTTCATACACCTATTTTATAGACCAATATCTTAAGTCCACTGCAGTCTTACAGGTGCCACATTACACAGAAAGATCACAGCCCAAGTTTTTGTGTCACCACCAGCTCACTATTTGCATTTTCATGACAAATGTATGTTAAAAACACATACCACACAACTAATTGACATACCTGCTGTCTCTTATCTCTTATCTGATCATAGGAAGTTCATAAAAACTACTGATAGAGAGTCTTTGATCTCCCTTGGCAAGTTCTAACTTGCAACCTTTTGAAGTTACTTTGGTTGTTTCTTCAAAGACACATCAGTATTTGGGAATAACTGGTGACATAGTCAGAAAGGTTGACAACCACAAAACTTCAAAAACACCATTCCAACTTGGTGCTGAAGCTAATATGAATTATCATGATGTAATAGTAAATACTATCCCAGGAATGGTAGAAAGTTCCTGGAGAAGAAAAGTACAGTAAAATTTTGCTTAATCCCTCAGGAGGCTTCATCATGCACTTGTTTTTTTTCAAGTCATCAGATGTTCATAGAACTACTTTACTCAATTTTGCATGAAGAAAAACACTGTAAAATCCAACTGCTCGCAGACACCGCCCATAATACTTTGTAACCTCTGGTCTTTTATCCCAAGTGTTTGATAGAGTCTGAATTTTTTTTCTCATTCCAATACATAGAGTGTTAGGGCTTGCAAATGTAAAACAGCTGAAAGGAGACTTGGCCCGATCCTCGGCTGCAGAAGCTAGCTCTTGGAACGGGGATTGACACCTATCTGGTCTGGAAGGCACCTGAGGTTGTGTATGAGGCCGAGAGGTTAAGGCTGGATATAGTTCGACTTGCCTGGAGGAGGTCTGGGCTCCAGAACCAGTCTCCTTGAGAGGGTTTCCACTCTCAAGTTTCCCCCAGTGAGAAGCATCAAGCAGGTGTGGGAATACTTATTGCCCCCCCAATTTGGAACCTGTACGTTGGGGTTGAACCTGATGGACAAACGGTAGGCTCCCTCCACCTTTGTGTGTGTATATGTAGGGGGGGAGAACACTTGTTTATGGCTCTGCACCAACAGCTGTTCAGACTCGCCAACTCTTTTTGGAGTCATGAGGACCGCTAGATAAGTAGTCCTACCAGGGAGTCCCTGTTTCTAGTGGGTGACTTCAATGCTCACATGGGCACCGATAGTGAGACCTGGAAGGGCGTGATTGGGAGAAATTGCCCCCCCTCGACCTAAACCCAATCAGTGTTTTCTTATCAGACTTCTGTGCTTGACAGACTGTCCACAACAAACAGAGGCCCTGGGGAACACCCAGAGCACACTGGGGGGATTATGGGTCTCTCAGATGGCCTGGGAACACCTACGGGATTCCTGAAAAAGCTGGACAAAGTTGCTGGGGACAGAGAAGTCTCGGTCACTGCTTTGGCTGCTGCATGACCCAATCCCGGATAAGTAACAAACAGTGGATAGATGCATAGTTTTTTTAAGTTTGTTTTTGCCATGGACTTGCTGATTTAGTAGCCCACCTTGAGGATACCCTTGTGGCTGAGCAGAAGATTGGATGTCTTCAGGTCACGATGGAGAATCCAGTTATCATGGAGATGATGAACTCCTCGAAGCAGCTGAATCATCAGAGTCTTAACTTCACCTGTAAGACAGATGTTACTGTAAAACTCCACGGATGTATAACAACATTCACGGCTTCACTCATTAATAAATCAGGATCTCGGGAGAGCAATTTTAAACTTGTAAGAATAGACACCCGAATTTCCCCTATGGGGATCAATAAAGTATAATCTTATCTTATCTCTTACAGTGACTTTACTTCCTTTAGGTCTGTGAGAGGATTAAATTTATATTACCTGGCAAGAAAGGCTGCTTCATGGTTTCCATCAGACTTTTCAGATCATGTTCCACATAGTTCATCACAATATAAATCTTGTCCATATTGCTCCCAACAACTATTTCCTAATGTGGAAAAAATATTGTGTAAAGAAAGAACATTTACAGTCGCTCAATTATACGCATATGGACAAAATTGTTGCTACCCCTCTGAAACTGAAAGAAAACCCCACAATGGTCACTGAAATACCTCGCAACAGAAGAAATCAATAATAAATAAGAAATTACTGAATTACCAATGGGAGTCAGACATGTTTTTAAATTTTGGTTCAACAGAATACTTTTAAAAAACAAACTAATGAAACAGGCTTGGACAAAAAATGATAGGCCCCTAGAAAAGATTGGAAATCATTTGACCATACGGACATGTTAAACTAAGGTGCATCCTCCAATTAGCATCACAGGTGGCTTCAAACTTATAGACAGTCGGTCTGCCTATTTAAAGGGTGGCAAGTCGTCATTGTGCTGTTTGGTGATATGATGCGTATCATACTGAACATGGACCACAGAGAGCGATGGAGAGAGTTGTCTCAGGAGATTATAAAGAAAATTCCAGAAAAGCATGTTAAAGGTGAAGGCTATAAGACCATATCCTGGCAGCTGTGACTACAGCTGCACATATTCAGAAATTTAAGATCTACAGGACTGTAGCAAATCTGGACGTGGCCGCAAAAGGAAAATTGATGTCAAATTGAAGAAACTGATAATAGAAAATGGTAACCAAAGAGTAAAGAAAAACTTCCGAAGAAGTTAAAGGTGAACTCTAAGGTCAAGTTACATCAGGATAGGATAGAACTTTATTAATCCCTTGGGAGATTCCCTTAGTGAAATTATGAGTCAAGCAGCATAGCGCAGTACAGCACACATAGATCATAGTTGAGATCAACTATTAAAATATAAAGATAGGAGGACAAATAAATATGTAGATAAGAAAGCTTCATATATCGATAGAAAACTAAATTGAGTCATTTGACATGTAAATTGTCTATTGCACATTCCAAGACATCTTCATTCACAATAACATCCAACATCCTCAACCACTCATCTCCCGACACCCATCCAATCAGTGTCAGATTGCATCATCCGTTGCTGTTTGAGCCAAAGTAGATGACCAAGGACGACACCACTGTTGAAAGTAAATCATAAAAAAGCAAGACTGGAATCTGCCACAAGCATACTGACCACAAAGCTTCTGGGCGAATGTCCATTGGACGGATGAGACAAAACTGAAACTTTTTGGTGAGGCGCATTCAATTCCATGTTCACAGACTAGAAAATTAAGCATATCAAAAAAAGCGCACTGTCCCTAATGTAAAACATGGGGGGGGGCGCTGTTCTGTACTGGGCTCCTTTGCTGCATTCAACACAGCGTGTCTTGAATCTGTGCAGGATACAATGAAATTGCAAGACTACCGAGCCATTCTCGAGGAAAATGTGCTGCCTTGTGTCAGAAAGCTTGGTCTCAGCCGCAGGTCATGGGTCTGCCAACAGGATAATCACACAGTAAAAATAAAAAAATAAGAATGGCTAAAAGCAAAACATTGGACTATTCTGAAGTGGCCTCCTATGAGCCCTGATCTAAATTATATTGTACATCTGTGGAAGAGCAAAATATGCTGTTATATGAAATATGCTGTCCAGAGAAGGCACCCTTCAAGCGTGAGACAACTTGAGCAGTTTGCTCTCAAGGACTGGTCCAAAATACCTGTTGACAGGTGAAGAAGTCCCACTGACAGTTAAAGAAATCATTATCCAGTGATTGCCTCGTTTAAATGATTCTGTTGAACAACAATTAAAAAGCAGTGCCTGATTTTCATTGGTCAATTTTCAGTAATTTTTGATTCATTATTACTTTTCAGTTTTCAATTATTTTAGTAATCAACAATTTTGTCCATGTGTGTAAAAGAAATAACTTTCAGATATTGGATTTTTAATGTTGCCTCACCCTTACTGTGACTATGTTTGGGTGCTGAGCTTTCAAGATTGTATTAATTTCTCTTAAAGAGGTAATAGGGAAGCCTTCTTTCTCCTTTTCCATCTTGAGCCTCTTCAATGCCACAATTTCATCTGCAAACATAAGATCACATTTTGTGTTTGCCAATAAACATATGAGACCTCAGCAGGTAAGGGGACCAAATGTTAATTCATACCAGTCTTTTTGTCCTTGGCTCTGTATACCACACCGTAGGTACCTTCCTCTATTCGGTTTAGACACTGGAATTCCTCAACACTGCGGCAACCCTGAAGAACAACATAATTGATCCCTCAATATACTGCTGACCCGAATTGATTAATACCGTGTTTGTTGCAAATATGGTTTACTCGATGTATTCACTTATAGGGACCTGTAAAGCAGGCAAGTATTTGGGCAGTTCCTTTTTCAGCTCCACGGGTGAAATAGGAGGAGAGTCTGGGATGTAGTTCTCTTCTGGAGTAGGGGAGCGGGAATGAGTCTGTGATTGAGGTGTAACATCACCATCCCCTGCATCTTCCTCCTCCTCTTCCTCCATCTCTTCACCACTTTCATCAGTGTCATGGTCAAAACGGGACTCTGGTACTATTGTACAGAAGCTGGCATTAGTCTAGTACTAGAAGAGCATCTAAGTGAGTCAAACAGGATATCAAGCTTTTTCTAGAACATTACTTTTAAATTAAGACTCCATTTTGGACTGCAATAAACAATTATTTTTGTTTGTTGGAGTGAAGAATGTCAGATTCTAATCCTTTTTGTCTTGTAAGACCTAAAATTAAAAAAAAATCCAACACAAGATGACAAAATCTAAATGTTCGTTTTATAATGCTGACTAACTTGTAACTTTTCTGTTTTCTACCGGATAAATCCATGAAGCATTGCAGCCTCTAGAAATTTCAAGAGCATCTAAACACACCTCAGATTCTTCATTAACAAAATTACAACAGTTTAAGGAGAGATAGATGTCATGTGATTCATGTGGTGCACTGCATTTTAACATGGGAAGAACACACATTTAACAATGAGAGTACCTTTACAAACACTCCATATTGATGGCTTACTAACCTGCAGGTATGTGATTTCCATTTTCCCTCTCCTCATCAAAGTCTTCCTCTGACTGTTCCTCCTCACTCACATCCTCTGAAAAGGACTGAGTTAGAATGTTAAACTTACTCGTCAGTGAAACTGGACATGACAGATATGAGTCTTCACCACCTGCACTTTGCTCAGACCTTCCTGAGCCTGAGACTGACTCTTCATCCCCTTGTTCTTCTTCACCATCACTGGGGCTGCTGGACTCTTCTTCTTCTTCTTCGTCTTCTTCTTCTTCTTCTTCCTCCTCCTCCTCGTCCAACTCTTCCTCCTCCTCATCCAACTCCTCCTCCTCCTCCTCAGAGCCCGATTCTGATGCTTTGCAATACGAAAAGAGACATTCTGATCTTTCTTTTGAAATGTGAATATTCTTGAGATGCCTGAGTGATTGTCTTTGATTAATCTTCTTGATAACCACATAAAACCAGTTGACTGTCCAAAAAATTGAGGCATGAATGTGTAGCAATTTACAATCATGTAATCACTGCTAGCAGAATGTATCACCCTGACTCACCTAAGGAAGATTCAGCAGGGCTGGATTTTCTTTCAATATCACTGATGTCCTGGAGGTCTGCAAGCAAGTCTTGACACTCTGGCTTCTCCTCCTTCAATGCTGCATTCATAACATAATGTAAGTTATCCTCAAAGTTTTGATCTTGCAGAAACTGCTCCATAGCTGTAAAAATAAACAACTCCAACTAATGATAAACTTACATGCAATTTTACGTGGCTCACTATGCTCAGGTCTGTCTCGGGAACCACGTATGGGACTGCGACTACGATGACTTTGTTTTGGTTTGTCATCATAGTCATCTGGCAACATCCTATGGTGTGATGGTACTGACGACAGAAGAAAGTCATATTAATCTCCGTGGCAGATTTAGGCTTAGTGGGTCAGAAAACAAGACAGGGGGACTTTTTAGTGCTCTCATCTCCAAAACCAAGAGAGCAGCCATATAAAAATTTATCAGAACTTTCACTATATCCTGTTCATTACATGTTAAAAATCATTAAAATTTTTCATAAAAATTTGCTTGATTCTATGGCTGCCCCTAAAATAATTTTTAAAACTTTGACCAAAGCTATATAACTGGAGGATGATCTTGTCTCTCAGTGTTGGAGAGTAAACCAAAGCAACAAAGTAAATTAGGTCATGTTTACTGACCATCTCGTCGAGCCTCTCGCTCTTTGCGTCGCTCTTCAGCCCTCCTCTCTCTATCTTTTATTTCTTGTTGCTCTTTCTGCCGCACACGCATTTTTCTGTCCCGCTCACGCTGGCGTTCCAGCTGCTCCAGCCGGTCCCTGTGGTCCAAAAAAAACCCAGGAGATTCCAGTCGAGGTCTGCCCAGACAACCAAAAGCCCAGCCTTGTCATTATTATTGAAATTGTCAGTTTGATTAAATATGCAAACTTGCTCAAAAAGCATTCTGTACATCCCAAATATACCTGAAATGGACTCAAAAAATATATACAAGCCTACAATTTTTGTTTGTTTTTGTTTAAAAAGTAACAAAACATTGGAGACATACAGAACACGATAATATTTCAGAAGTTACTGAAGTCAATACAGATCTTGGTAATTAACAGGAGATTAAAGTAGCAAATCTTAATAATTACAAAAAAAAAAAAACGCTATCACCACAGGTTAAAAACTAAAAACATTTTCATTTTAATTCCCATACAATATTTCAAACACATAAAGTCTTTGAGGGACTGGTGCCCACCTCTCTCTGCGTGAATGAGCCCTGGCCTGTTCTCTTCGTTTTTGACGCTCCCAGTCTCGCCGGGCTTTGTCTTCTTCCCACTGACGCTTCCTGCGATCGCTCTCTCTCTCTTTTTCTTTTTCTTTGGGCCGTGAGTGTTTCCCTGCTACAGAATCAAAACACTTGGGTGGCTACAGATGAAGTAAAAATCTGTCCAAACCTGACATATTCATTTGTATACCATAGGCTTGTGTTTATAAAATTGAAGAAGCAATTCCACACCTCCCTCTGCAGAGTGACTTCGATGACGCCTTTTATCTTTTCTCTTCTCATCCTTTCTGTGGTGTGATTTTTCTTTTCTTGCAATTTGCTGCGGGGGTTTGATTGCAAGAGATTCATCTTCCTCTGCCCTGCATAAAAGTATACATAAAATTACATAACACTTTTTTAAAAATACCTTTGAAATTGATATCAATAGTAATTCTAGATAGAAAGAGTATTATTTGTTGATACTATTATCTATTTTTGCAGGACAATGCAGAGGGATGATTTCAAATACTTGTCAGAGAATATTTATACATACTATGAAGCATAACTATGGTTCAAGCTGTTTTGTTCAGTGGCCACACGGCTCGTCTCTCAAAAAGTTAGCTCATCAGAGTGAAATCAACTGACTTTCTAATCTATGAAAGATGCTTTGAAGCAGCTGTAGGCCCTTTATCAGCTAACGTGACAAACACATTATGCCACGGACAGGGAAAATATATATTAGTTAAAATGAAAGTAAATTTATGCACATCTCTCCTCTCTTTCCCCTGCATATTCTGCAGATAGTCCAGAACAGATCAATCTCTTCTAAACAACAACAGAAAATCATCCAAAGCATACAGTTCGTCACTAAATGGTCTGTATTAAAAACAAGAAAGTGCATTGATCAACAATATTCGAAGCAGGACCATATCAGCCAACAGAAAATAAAAAGTCATATTTTTGATCTAAACCGCACAAAACGCAAAAAATGGCAAGCATCAAAAAAAAAAAAAAAAAAGACTCAAACTGTTCAGACACTAATCTTTTTCTTCCACCTGAGCCAGTCCACTTACTAATGTATATGTGCAGGTCAGCCTGACATTCAGGCTTCTAAACACATTTCATGGTCAAAGCAAATCCCCTCACTTAATCATGAACCGGCTGATCCAGTCAAAGGTTATCAGCCTGTAGTGACGTAAATTGGGTTTCAATTCCCAGTAAGTGAAAAAGGAATGAAAGCAGTGCTTTATAAGCAAAGGACTTGTGCCAAATGAGAGCGTTTATCAACAACTAGGAGTCAGTAAAAAATGAAATCCCCTTCTGCTGTAAATAGAGGCCACCAAAACTTTGATTGCTATTGCCATGAAAGTGGGAATATGTTCACAAACAATATAGAACATGTTATTCATTGAATTAAGTTATTTTCTTCTCTCAATTCCCTGGCTATACAACTGTCACCAACATAACCTTTACATTAATCACTGTATAAACCAAAGGCCCAATGAGAACTGGTCCTCGACAAAACTTTGTGCTTGCAGATTTTTTCCTGATTTCAGAGAAGATCAATGGCAGCTGAACAATGAATGATGCTTCACCTTTGAACTATGCAATACTCATTGTTAGTTAAAAAAAACACAGCACATACGTTTCACAAGTAAACAGAAGACATGCTTACTGTTGCATCTTACAATTGCATACCTGTCCTCTGTTGAATCTTCCCGGGTATACGGGGAATTCCGAATTGTTATTTCCATCCTTTGATCCCGCAACTCTCCTTCTTCCGGAGTCTCTCGTTTGGCTTCCCGATCATCCGCCTGTGAAGCAAGGCCCGGCGTGAACTGTGGAAGAGAGGAAAACATGTAGTGAATACTTAGGTTGACATGAGGGTGTTTAATTTTGAAAAGATTTTACATTTTTTTGACGCTTGGGATCTGCTCTCTCTTGCAACTCTTTTCTTCGTTTTTTCTCTAGAAGGATTTCATCAAGAGTTTTCACTTTCCAGGTCTCCTTTTCGTCCCCCATCAGCGTACAATCTCAACCGCCTGTGCAGCACACAATTTTAAGCAGGACAAGTCAGCACGGTATGAAATTAAAACGAAGTAAATAAACCTGAAGTTCTGGAGGATTTTTGCATGCAACTCTTTGAACTTTTATTGTGGGATTAAGGTCACTGTCTGAAAACTTAAGAGAATACTTTATTGATCCCCATAGGGGAAATTTGATTGTCCAAGTTTGTTTTTTTTTGGGGGGGGGTTGTTTTGTTTTTTTCCAAATCTTATTACAGCCCACTGTAACGTTGTGGTTAAATCAGGGTCACTCGCCTGTCTTTGTAATTTTGATATTTATGTTTTTATATCTTATCCAAATGCGGTCACTCATGCACCAGGTGGACCAACTTCTTTTCAATTATAAATTTCGTGCAGGTAACAGACTCAAAAAACAAAGCAAACATTGACTAATTTCAGTCGATAAAGATTTGAATACGACAACTATCCTTTTGCCATTCTGAATATGTAGCATGAGTTAGCTTCCTTGCATTAATCCCAGAGCCATGTAAACGACACTATGATTGGTTAAATATGTAACTAACTCAGTTACGGTATGAAAACACAGAAGGAGAAAATAATGAGGACTGGGTATCCCTCCGTGAGCGGCTGTTGACCGTATTACTGGATGCTAAGAAATTAGCAGGCTAACGTCAGCAAGCTACAGTTCGCATAGACGACTATTACTAAACAACTGTATTTGGCGAGCTGCAAAGTTGAATAAAATACATGTTGCAAGTCTGGAAGTACTACTAACAGAAAAAACCCAAACTGGGCCAGAAACTCCCCTTAAACCGCCAGGAGCGAAGAATAGTAACAATAATCACAGAACACGTAAAGTCATCAACAAACCTGAAATGTGCGCAGCGGCAAAACTGTCACACCGGAACCGGAAGGATCAACTACTTCTTCTTCTTCTTCTTCTTAGAGTTTTTCCTTTGTTCCTATTTTTTTCCTTATTATTTATCTATTTATTTATCTATTTATTTATTTTGGCAAGTAGCCGATAAAACGCACTACTGCCTCCTTCCTATTTGGAGTGTACAGGGACGTTAATTCATTAATAAAAATTATTTCGACCCGTTTGAAAGATTAGTAATTACTTAAATTATATGATCCTGTGATGTCATAAGTATTCATATTTCATTCATTTTAAGAACAAATGTATTACCAGTATCTTCTCCAAGTAAAGAGAGTTTCATCATGTTAACAACAGAAAATAGTAACAACATAACAGAATCTTGAGAATTAGTAAATTAGTAATTTACTTCTTGTCTCTTTGGAATGGAAGAATCATTTACTTATTCAAAACCACTGAACAATTGGAAAAATAAATGGTTTACTGAGTGAGTGTTGAATGCAACCACAAGGGGGAACGTGCCAGTGTTTTTTTTTTTAGCTGGTCCCAAGTCGAGATAAATGCAGAGGTTTGTCAGAAAGGTGTCGGACATAAAACTTGCGCCGAACTAAATATGTGAAATCGAACATGGATTACAAATCGGATCAGTTGAGGTCCAGGCTATGGCCACCCTGTGTGCTGATAATCTACAGGGCAGTTGTGGAAATAGGGCTACTGGGGGTCGAAGAAGGAGAGGGAGGAAAGGCATGAGTGGGGGACTGAGAGTAGGGACATTGAATATTTGGACCATGAGAAGACAAGCTAGCTTGGTGACATGATGCCGAGGAGAACAGTGAATATCCTGTGTTTCGAGGAGATCAGGAGACTGGAAGCTTAGGAGTGTCAGATGGTGGGATGAGTCTGAAGCTAGAATTGAAGGTGTCATTCTCAATGTTGTCAGTGGTTATGCCTCACAGATGGGATATTATTAGCGTTTATACTCCACAGGTGGAATGTCAATTCGAAGACATACAACATTTATGGAGTGGGTTAGGTGAATGATGCAGAGTATCCCCAGAGGAGAGAGAGGTAATTGGTTCAAATTTGAATGGACATGTTGGTGCAGGTAATAGAGGTAATGAAGAAGTGATGGGCAGGTTTGGTAGGAACACAGAATAAGGTGGATGTATACTTGGCAAAAAAGAATGGAAATGGCTGTAGTTAAGACTTGCTTCCAGAAGAGGCAGGAACACAGGGTAGCTTGTAAGAGCAGAAGTAGGAGTACACAGGAGGACTACATCTTGTACAGACAATATAATCTGAGGGAGATCAGTGACAGCAAAGTAGTGACAGGTGAGAATCTAGCTTGACAGAAAAGGATGGTTGTTTGTAGTATGACTCTGGTGGCAAGGAAGATGAAGAGGACAAAGGCGGTGTAGAGGACGAAGTGCTGGTTCCAGGTGACTGCACAACTGCAGCAAATGTGATCAGGGAGACAAGTAGGAGAGTTTTTGGTATTTTCGTTTAGAAGAAAAGTAGATAAGGAGACTTGGTTGTGGAATGAGAAAGTGCAGGCATATGTAGAGAAAAAGAGGTTGAGGGGACTGAAAATAACAGACAAGAGTACAGGGACATGCAGCGCTAGGTAAAGGTAGTGGTGGCAAAGGCCAAACAAAAGTCATATGATGGCTTGTATGCTAGGTTGGACAGTAGGGAGGGAGAGAATGATTTACAGGTTGGCAACACAGAGAAGTAGAAATGGGAAGGACATGAATCTAGTTCAGGTTATTAAGTATAGAGAGGGAAATATATTGACAGGTGCCAGAAGAGTGATGGGAAGATTGAAGGAGTACTTTGAAGAGCTGATGAATGAGCAAAATGAAGAGAGCAAAGGTAAGAGTAGACCTTTGTGGACCACGAAGTAGCAGGCATAAATAAAGGTGAAGAGAGGAGGGCATTGACAGGGCTATGGAAAGGCAGTTGGTCCTGATGATATACCTGTGAAGGTAAAGAAGTGTTAAGGATCGGCAGCAGGAGTTTCTGACTAGATTATTAAAACAGGGTCTTAGAGAGTGAGAGGATGTCTGACGAATGAAGAAGTGTGTGCTTGTGACCATTTTTAAGAGTAAGGGAGATGTCTAGAATGCTACGTTTCTGTAGAGGAATAAAGTTGATGAGCCATACAATGAACTTATGGGAATGAGTAGTGGAAACTAGACTGAGAGAAGTGGTCACCATTTGTGAGCAGCTGTCATGCCTAGAAATAGTGTTACAGATGCAGTATTTGCTTTAAGAATGCTGATAGAGAAGTATAGAGAATGCGAGAGGGGGCTGCGCTGTGCCTTTGTAGATCTCGAAATAGCTTATGACACAGTGCCATAACTGTGGTACTGTATGACGTAGTCCAGAGTGGCAGAGAGTTATGGTGAGACTGGTGCAGGACATGTATGCATGTATGAGAGCCATGAGTCAGTCATGAAATGTGCTATAGATCTGACAGAGGAGTTGAAGGTGGAGGTGGGACTGCATCAGGGATCACCTCCGAGTCCCTTCTTGTTTGCTATGATGATGCCTCACAGATGAGGTTAGACCGATATCCCCATGGATTGTGATGTTTGGAGATGACATTGTGGTCTGGAGCCAGTGAAGGAAAATCTCGAGAGATAGAGGTATGCCCTGGACAGGAGGAGAGTGAGGATTAGCACCAGCAAGTCAAAATAACTGTGTGAATGAGAGGAACCTAAGAGGAACACTGAGGTTACAGGGAGAAAAGATAAAAGAGATACGTACCTAGAGTCAACAGTCCAGAGCAATGGAGTGTGTGGAAAAGAGGTGAGGCAAAAACATGTTAAAGCGGGTTGGAACAGGTGGAGAAAAGTGTCAGGGATAATGTGTAATAGCAGAGTATCAGCAAGAATGTAAGATAAGGTGTACAAGACAGTGAGACCAGCAATGTTGTATAGTTTAGAGACTATGGCATTGAAGAAAGACAGGAGGCAGTGTTGGAGGTGGCAGAGATTAGACTGTTGAGGCTGTCTTTGCAAGTGACAGTGATGGATAGGATCAGGAAAGCGTTCATCAGAGAGACAGCACATTAGATGTTTTGGACAGGTTAGCTGGCGTGAGAATAGAGGATGCAAAGAATAGGGTTAGATGGAGGCAGATAATTCACTGTGGCCACCCCTGAAGGGAGCAGACGAAAGGAAAAGAAGACAGACTGTGTGTGCTGAATATAGCTAAAAGAGCTTAAAAAGCTAATGTATTTGACTTATCTTCACATTTCTTCATGTTGTCTAAAGTAGAGGACATATGGTACATAATGTTAAATATTGGAGTTCCTACTGTAAACAATTTATCATAGTTGTCATATGGCACATTTATGTAAGTATTTACATAAAATCTAAACTATGTTAATAATTCATGTCAAAACAGAGAGGCTATATAAAGACAAACCACATGCTAGAAGATAACTTTGTAAGTCTGCAGTATCTTGAAAGTATCATACTTTAACATATTGAGAGTGTTTGGTGTTTTGTTATTGCTAATTAACAGCTCCCTGTATTTCTTAATGTTGCATATCCATGTCTCACATTATTTGTGACTTTGTGATTAGTAAATTTACTCCAGCTGTCAAACTTTTCCAGTTGTTTGATCCTGTTTACAAACCTGTGCAATTCTTAAGATCAACCTTTTTGTGGTGCTTTTTAAAATAAACATATGCAAACTGGCACTGGCTCCACCTCCTCATAACCCTGTGATTAGAATATGCATAATAGACAATAATAAACAATACTAATGGTTAGCTGTGTTTGTTTCTGAATCATCACATTAAGGTCTGCCAAAATAGTTCCATCTCTTGACTTGACCGTAAAATGGCCAGATTTAAGTCAAAACCGTTTCATCCTAATGCCCCCTCTTCTTTACACTGCCTGTCCAGAAATCTAATTCGGAGGCCACAGGCCTTAAATTTGATAGCAGTCACTCAGGAAGCCACTACGATGCTGGCTATCAGCCTGTTCCTTGGCCAGAAATCTCTGTTTGACAATCCTGTCCGGCTCTGGGTAATTTGTCTTTTTGAGTGTTTTCACCAACAGGCATCCAAGACTGGAAGCCTCAAGAAGGCAATATTCAACCAAGATAGCCTCAAGGGGGTTTGCTCTCATTCCCCTGGCCTCTAGCCTTCCCTGCCTCTGGCCATCAAGTGTCTTTTCGGCAAGCGTCCCTGGTCCCTGTCTTCCATCTCTTTGGAAAAGCATATATTGAAGGGTGTGTCCAGGTCAGGTTTCCTTTTGTACCGCACCAGTCATGAAAGTTTCACAGTTCCATGGGTGTGATGTGTAAGTCCAAGACATCCAATTTTCACCTCATGAGTTTCAAATGTAAATTTTGTAGTCTTTTGTATATATAGTCCACACAATTCTGCAGTATCACTTGTGTTGATGCAATCCCATGTTTCCCCTATTTTGTTCCCCATGCTGGATTAGTGCAATGAATATAGTGTGTCTGTGCAGACACAAAGTATGACCAGTGGATGTCTGAAGTTGATGCGTGTCATTATAAAAATGTGGTAATAATTTTTTCATAAAGGTTTTTTGAGTTTCACAAGAAAGTGTAGTTCTGTGCATTTAGATGTTTATTTATTTGAATCGATCATCCTCTGCTTCATCCTCATCCTCATCACAGAACTGCAGGTCATGACGACATGCAACGTACTGGGCCATGTTGGGGAGTCTGTACACCACACAGCAACTCAGTGCACTGCGGGCGATTTCCGTGTTACAGACTTCACTCCACTCTCCACTTACGACATTGTAGCTCTCAACGTCATTGCAGGTAGAGATGCCATTGTAGCCCCCGACCACAAAGATTCTGTCATCCATTACTGTCAGGCCAAAGTTACTGCGGGGATTGAGCATGGAGGGCACATCATGCCACTGGTCAGTCCGAGGGTTGTAGGCTTCAACGCTGCGCAGACGTCTGGTCCCATTAAAGCCACCAAGCTATAAGTGGAAAGATGACAAAAAAGGAAAGAAAAGGTGGTTTGTTCTTTTTAAAAACATCTCTGTCTTAGTTACATAAATATGTCTAAGACTAAAGTTATAATCTTTCTGACCATTGTATCAGAGGTGGATCATGAGGTGAACTGACATTAGGTTAATTTAAACGACCATATCATCACGCTAACAGTTACATAAATTCTTGTGATAGCTTGGTACTGTATTTTGAAGTGTTCGTGTTGTGCTGGTCTTGCCAAGAGATAGATGAGCTTACTGCATAGACATGGCCTGCATAGGTTGTGACACCGATTCCACTACGCCTGCTGCTCATGGGGGATATCATTGTCCACTGATTGGTCCCTGGGTTATAACATTCAGCCAGTGATAATGGCTCCTCTCCATTGAAACCACCACAAATGTACACCTTAAGTGGAATAAACAAGTCCTATAAATAATCTTTTGTAGAGCTCAATGACTTGAGGTTTTGAATGTCTTTCTTCAAAAATGTGCTGCTTTTGTTGAATATGTGCTCTAAACTGAAACTATATTAATGATTATAATTTCCACTCACCTTCCCGTCATAGGCTGTGCAGTTGGCATCGCTCCTCCGCTCATGCATTGGTGCAATAAGTGTCCATTGGTTGGTGATGGGATCATAGCGCTCAGCAGTCTGGAGTCGATCATGCCCATCATACCCTCCAATGGCATAAATGCATCCATCCATCACAGTGACACTGACATAGCAGCGGCGTGAATGCATTGGTGCCACCTCATGCCAGATGTGTGCGGCTAAGTCAAACTTATGGACACTGCTGAGCTGTTCAATGCTGTCAAAGCCACCAACACAGTAAATTGATCCATTGAGGACAGCACAGCCGTGGTAAGCCCTCGGTGCATCATTGTGATCGTTGTGAGCTACAGCGACCCAAGAGTCAGCGCGGACATCGTATGCCTCAATCCCATTGATCGGACCGTCTCCACTCCAGCCTCCAATCGCCAACAAGATAGAATTGGGCAAACGTGGACGGGCCAAAGGAGGGCAGATAACAGCACCAGGGAGTCTGTTTCTTCTCGGGTCAGCTAATGATCTCATGGCCTTGAAGATGATCGGACAGCACTCTTTGTTTGCCTTCACTAGCTCATTTTCATTCACAACTTCTTTGATATATGACAAACTCATCAAAGCCAGCCTGACCTGCAGAGAGACGCGAGAAAATGGAGCACTTCATTAGATAGTACAGAATGACCAGACAGACACTCCCATATTATCAGCTAATTTAAGCCTGTAACGTGGCATTACATTTATTTAGGGACCATTTTGCAAAATGTTAGAAAATATTGAAGAATATCCCTATTCTTTTCATATTAGCATGTGAAATAATTAAAAACATTGTTTTGAAAAATATCTTGAGTTCCCCTCGATCACCTTTAACTTCAAAAGTTATTTACAAGAAGTTTAAGTACAAGTAATTTAGGATTTCATCACCATAAAACTCATTGCAATGCAAATTCATCATTATCCTCAGTTTAAGTAAGCTTGAACTCAGCAATGAAAAAGCAAACAAATATTTTCCGATGCAATATCCGACCTTCATTTAAATTCCCATTAAAACCTGGATCAAATACTGTGATCTGTCCAAGAATGGTGTGGATGTCAGATATGGAAGTTCATCAAGAATTGGAAAGTCAGCAGAAATAATGCTATGACCTTTAATAATTTTAATAGTTTCACTGTGTTTTTATGTTCATGCCAATGATAATTGATCATTTTATTTTTTACAAGACTAAAGTAGGTATGACAATGGCCCTATTTTCGAAGCATCAAATATGCAAATATTAATATGCTCTTTGCTCTCTTACCTTGGACAATAGCGGAGGGAGATGTATTTTGCGTTCTTCGGGTGCATGGTTAATCCAGCGCAGTATGGCCTCAAACACTGTTTTCTCTTCTTTTATATTCAGTTGGTCATCCTCTATGAATTTTACAATTTCCTGTGCAGGGAGCTTCAGAAACTCTTCTGAAGTTGCAGCAACCTCCTCAAAGTGAGCCAGTATGTATAGGAAGGCCTTATGTTTCATTTCTGGGTAGTGAATGTCTGTGAACATGTAAATGCCAATGCAGTTGACTCGGTCCAGCTGCTCCAAAAGAAAGTTGGAGCAGGCTTTTAAAATGCCCATTACTCGAAAATGGGCAGCTGCCTCAAAAATGTCTTGGACATTCTCATTTGTCACAGACACACAGCCAGTGTAGGCAAACTCAATAATAACCTTCATCATGTCAGGTGCCACTTTGTGAATTTCAAAAACCCGACGATCTGGGGTTGACCAGTGAGTGAAGAGACTTCTGTGGGCCACAGAGAAAATTAAATTTTCACCTCATACTCATACAACAGTCACATTTACTTTTCATACAATCCCTTTATGAACATACTAATATCTTTATGAACAGTTAAAATTAATGTCTGTTAAAAGAATCTGTGTACCACATGCTTAAAGTGACATTGCTGCTGCAGACTGTTACTTTAAACTTACTTTGGCACCCAGAAGACCTAAAATTCAAGGTGTCTGAGATACAGGCTATATATAACTGAGATTAAGAAAACTTGTCAAATGCCTTATCAGCAAGCTCATTGCAAATTATCTGTGACATAGATAAACTTTACCTGTCACAGGTGTAAATGAACTAGATCTTTTTTTCTTTGCCAAACCACCTTTTAAATACTACTTTACACAATAATATGTATCAACACACATTCCATTACATGCCATGGAGTACAATGTTTTGCAGATATACAAAATTGCTGTTTCTCCCATTTTTTTTCTAATAATCTGGAAAGGTTAATTTTAACAAAGCTTTTGCAATACCAATAGAATCTTAACAAAAATCTGTGCACTGAAGATCACAATAGTATTCCATACAGGCAGCAGCAGGAAGGTTATTCTCCTGCACAGAATAGAGACAAGTTTAACTTCTGCCCGGCTCCCCTGGGGATGCATATGACAGGACATTAATGTACACTATTGATCCGACCATTGGACACAGAGGCTATCAAATTACAGGTTAATTCCTGTGCCATGTCGTAAGTAGATGTAGTCTGGACAGCGCAGTCTTAATATCAAATGCATGCAAGTGCAACCCTTCATCGATGTGATAGAGCAGATGAAAACATGGGATTTTTTTCTTTAGAGTTCACTTGTGCTCATCCAGTCCTTGTAGAATACAGACTAATTCACATCAACGTGTCTTTAAAACACAATCAGTCAGACCTATCTCTCATTCTCTGCGCCTGAGCAGATGTTGCTTTCTGATGAGCGCAAGGAGCAGCATCGTGATCCCAGGTTTTCGGCTTTTCTTTATTTTGGTATAATGGCCATTTTCTGATATATACCCTGCTACACAAAATAGCGACCACAGTTGTAGGATTAGAATGTAAAAAAATACATATCACTTGAGTTATTTTGACGAGCGAGCTGAAAAAATTTAAATCATAGGATTAATCAGAGGCCATGAAGTTGCCTCAATATTAAGTCCATAATCACAAGGTCATTCCTTACTTATTTTCTACATTTTAGATTCATGTTAGAGCAGCCTTTAACAGAACACTTACCTGAAATAAGAACTACAGTTACAGAGAACAATCTTGTGTGCTGGAAATTCAGCATCATCCACTATGACCACCACGTCACAAAACTGTTGCTCCAGACGGAACTCATTATACAATTCAATTTCCTGACTCATCTTTTCTCTCTGATATGAGCGCCTTCCCACATTGTATTTCAGAACTCCCTTAGTGTAACACTTATACATTTAATTTAGGGTTTTGAAATTGATCTGTATTATCTCTGTTAATAATCCTTTAACTGAGTGGAGTATTTGGAGAATTCTACTATATGGCATCACAGTGGAATGTGTGATGTAATATAAGGAGAACACAGTCTGTAATAGCACTGTGAACTGGGACTGCAATAATCCTATCTTACATGAAAACTCAAGAAATCCCTATTCCCCCAACCCCCTCTCTTCAGCACTTCTCATTTAAAAAGGAAGCTGTGATTTCAAAAATGGAAACACTGATAGTTGAAGTGTTAGGGGTATATGCTACAATACCTGCATGCTGTGAAAGGAGTAGCTGTGATGGCAAATATGGGATGTTTGATAGCACTGAAGGATATTGTTACTAGATGGCAACTCAATGTAAGCCATACACGGCACCTCAATGAAGGACAGCCTGATAGTTTTGTGATGTCATAGGTAATTTGTGGTTGAAAGATGCTGACTGTTTACTCCTTAAAAGCAAGTTCAGACAGCAATGAGAGAAAAACACAATCAAATTGGTAAAAAAAAACCACTCTAATTTGCATTGCTTTTCTGGAGAAGAAACATTCAAAGTCTTGACTGTTTATTTCTATCTGGCTGAGGAATGATCTTTACAACCATGAGACCTTCTTAAAATACTTAAAAGTAAAAGTCCAAGGATTACTTTTTTTCAATTTACTTCAATTATTTTCACATTTTGTTTGATGCTGCCTTCAAATCACAGGGAAAACTTTTTTCATCAGAAGAAACCCTATGAACTTCTCATACAACATTAAGGTCAATGCTTTATTTCTCTCTGTTTCTTAAATTAAATGCACCTTTCACTTCCTTTATACAAGAGGCAGGTTTTGTTTCAAATGGTTCCGGTTTATTGGGGTCCACTGAATCACTTTTATTACAGAAATATACTACCCCTACTGGTAGTGAAGCAAAACTGCAGACAAAAGCACCACACGGCAAAAAGATAGGAAAAGATCAACTAACATCTAGTGACTAATCGTGCATCATAGTGTGGCTGAAATCCTTCCTAGTGCAAAGAGGTTGTACTGAATATGGACATTTTTGTTAGTATTGTTTGTTTCAATATCATATTTCTATCACAATTGAAGCACAAAATAAGTTGTCTTTTTTTGCTTACACTCTAAAAAGTAATATCCAAACAAACCCAAGGATTTTTAATCCATATCAGTGACTTTAATGACTAAAATAACCAAGATCCTTTGGTTTAACAACCATTGTTTAAGCTGCCATAAATCACATATTTTTACCTTACATACTCTTGATTCCCAATTTCCATCAGACAACAACCAGGACAGGAACTGTAACATGAGTGACTCTAAGAAGAGACTCCATCAAACATGCCACCACCAAAACACATGTTTAAACCCCAATAGGTTTGGAAGATAAATATCTCCTAGCTTTTCATCACCGCACCTATGAATGAGGGATTCAAAGATGAGCAACAGAACCCAATCCTGTAATTCTTATCAAGAGAATTCCTTGAAAATCATTCAATATCATTTCACCTCAATGACTTGGGGAACAATTTATTCAGAACGTCTACATTTGGGCGTGAAAGAAAATGTGTCCGTAGATAAGCAAATCGACCATCTATACAACAGTATCCATCATGTCATTTGAATTATATTGTGGGGACATAACCTTGTATGTTTCTTAAAAACTTGAGAATGATCCAATTTTGACTCCTAGGTCCATGCAGCGTCACTGCATGTCTTGGTGTCAGACGCCAATCCAGGCTGCACCCCACAAGCCCAATCATAAAAAATATGGATGAAGTGGTTCACCAATTTTGTCAGTATCATAGACACGTATTGAATTCTGTTCTGATTTTAACCTACTGAAAAAATATGCACTTTATGTGATTAAATGATCTTATGTCTTTATTTTCTTTATGATCTTTATGATCTATGTCTGTATTTTCATACTTGAAAAATATTGAGGATGTCACCTAAGCTTTTCTCCACATTCTCAGAGTGGATAGATGTTTAGGTTGATAATGTTTTATACAAGACAGTTTCTTGCAAAGAAAGCCTCAAAACTTTTGCCAAGTACAAATCTGAAAAAAACTGGCCTTGTTCTCATTCCAATGCCAATGTCCAAATAAAGTATGAAAATAAACAAGCCTTTCTTATGGTACCTTGAAGCTTTTGTTGACGACTAAGAAAATGCTTGATAAAGAAAAAAGGTTCTTATATTGGCTTTAAACAGGCAGGATTACAAGGTCTCACAGACCATTTAACCGCCAACAAAAGGTCAAAGTAAACCCAACAGTTCATTATCTTCACAGTGTAATAACATCCACTTAATGCAAGAGCTAACAGCCAAGATTCATCTTTTTGATGAATCCAAAATATATCACACAAGACCTTTTACAATCAACTTCTGTTTGCCTCACATTTACTTCTTCTGCCTGCCTCTCCAATTATGTGACCAAAATTTCCAGCATTAAAAAACAAAACAGAAACAAACAAACAAAAAAAAAACTAACAACAAACTACCTTGCTCAGAGCTGGTGGAGAGGAATCCTTGGCGAGTGAGCAGGAAAAAACAGGTTGACAAGTATCTGTTCTTTGCAGTTTTGGTTTCACCAAACCTTTACTCATATGTCCTTTTGTCCCTCTTGTCCTGCAGCCTGGGCTAACTATTCTGTTGAGGAGAGCTTTGACCGCATGTCCTCCCTTAACAGAATGATCACTAGAAATATTTTTGGAATCCGACATGGGTTCAGGTTTAGGTAGAGAGCAGGGCAGTATGTCTGAGCAAAGACTTCTCAGTCGGTGGAGAAGAGGTCTCCTGCCGAGGGGAGTGGAGCAAGTCCGCCGGTCACATTGGGTAGAAGGGAGAGGTCAGGAAGACTCTGGATGTGGGACTTGAGCTCTTTCCTCACCTGGGTTACCCTCGCCAGCTTCTGCTTGTATTCCTGCAGATTGACAGATTACTATGAACAGACTAATAGTATAAATGCATTGGAATTGTTGGAAGAGCTGGAATTTATCATGGAATAAAATAAAATATTGAAAACGGATTAGAAAAATAAATTGCAGTATAGGGTCATGAAAGCTTTGTTTAATGGCTAATATTTGCTAAAAAGTACCTGTAAATAAACAGGTCGCCTCTGTAGTGGAAATTCACTTTATTATAAAAGAATAAACTTACCCTTAGAAAATGATATTTTTGTGCTGTTAAAGGTAACAGGAGGAAAAACTTAAGATTTCAGCTTGAAATATTTCTTTGGCATATTCAGAATTAGTGCATTGAACCTACCCTTTATCTAAATGTAATTTAACATCCATACTAATGAGCTGAGACAATATTTTTCCATTCAGCTATCACTATATCTTATACACATTTGGGTCACACAGCAATTGACTTCAATCAAATGTTTGCCTTTTCAATCTCATGATGGGAACCAGAGACACTCTAATGTCAATTATAACACAAATGAGAAGGAATCAATAAGACTAACTTCATCGAGCTGGTCAAGAAAAAATACAATTTAGCAGGCCTTTTTGTTGATGTGAAAATGTTAAGTTTTTTGTGATCCAACACACCCCACACAAAGACATCAGCCTTGTTTGCAGCCAACAGATAAACTTAGGTTTGTGTGTGTGATGCCTTGCCTCAAGTTTCTTCTCTCTCTCTGTGAGTGCCTCCCTCTGGCTGCTAATGTATTCAGTCAGCATTCGAGCGAGCTGCCTGCGATCCTCGAGCTCTGCAGCGAGTCGACCATTGTACTCAGCAAGCAGCAAGCAGGCTTCATCCACGGTCTTCGACAGCTTGTCTGCAGCTTCTTTGTCTATATTGGCGAAAATAGTGGGTAATTCATGTTACAGGTATAGCATTTATAAAATTTTTCATTTCCTATTTTGAATATTTACAGAGGTGGTTACGTGTTACAATATTTGTCTATGGAGGTTCTCAGTTCAACAGGTCATGGTTAATAGAATAGAATAGAATAGAATAGAATAGAATAGAATAGAATAGAATAGAATAGAATAGAATGTGCCTTTAATGATCCTACAATGGGGACATTTCAATGCAGAACGTCTTCAAGGGAAACATCTTTAAGGAAAGAAATCAAGGATAGTTGCCACTATAGGATTTTGACAAGGACATTACAATATTGCCTGATTGTATGTGAAAGACTTTACAGAGGGGCTGCAAGGCTGAAAACTCTGCTCCAGTGTTTGAGGAAATAGGTGGCAGTAGTTTGTATTCATCATTCATAAAAAGGGAAATCAAACAACCAAGGATTCAGCATTTTTACCCCATTTTCATGTTTCTTTTTTACGTAATTTGTCATACAGGGGAGATGTGACGTGTTACCAGTGATTTTCTCTAATAGGGACACATCCTGGACCTCCTGTGGTAGGGAGGCGATCTTCTGACGAACAGCTGCGTCACCTGATGCAGCATTTTCCAAATCCTGCAGGGCTTTCACTAGCTCCTCCGTCTAACAGAGGTACAGTGCAAAAAGGGAAAAAAGTGGAAAAGTATAAAAATCCAGGCATAAACAGAGGACAGTATGACAGTGGTAAAGCATTGCGACGCAAGATAAATCTCGATCATTTTATTTGAATGGTAAAAATGTATGTCTTACGAGCTGCGTTGCAACGCTGTCTGTGTTGCGAGGTGAAATATGGCTTCTGTAGTCATCATCCTCATCGTCTTCGTCTTCCTGGATCTTCTGATAGCTTCTTTTCATGGGCTTCTTGTCTTCTGCAAAGCCAATTCAAAGACCACATAAGAGTAAAAGACTTGATTGTTACCGAAATAGCTCATTTACATGATATAGCAAGTTAATTTAGCAACAAGATGCTAAGTGTTGTATGAAAAGGAAGAGTGAAACAATAACAAAAATGACCAAAATAATCACCGATCACCAAATATTATGAAATAAAAAATTAAGGTCACTCTTCATCACTCTGTACCGGTCTGTTGTAATGAAGAGGGAACTGCACTGGAAGGCGAAGCTCTCAATTTACCAGTCGATCTACGTTACGACCCTCAACTATGGTCACGAGCTGTGGGTAGTGACCGAAAGAACAAGATCGTGGATACAAGCGGCCGAAATTAGTTTTCTCTGCAGGGTGGCTGGACTCTCCCTGAGAGATAAGGTGGGAAGTTCGGCCGTCCGGGAGGAACTCGGGAGTAGATCCGCTGCTCCTCTGCATAGAGAGGAGTCAGATGAGGTGGCTCGGGCATCTGGTCAGGATGCCTCCTGGACGCCTCCCGGGGGAGGTATTCCTGGCATGTCCATCTGGGAGGAGGCCATGTGGAAGACCCAGGACACGGTGGAAAGACTATGTCTCTAGGCTGGCCTGGGAGCACCTTGGGGTCCCCACAGAAGAGCTGGACCATGTGGCTGGGGAGAGGGAATACTGGGCCTCCCTGCTCCAGCTACTGCCCCCGCAAACCGATCACAGATAAGCGGAAGAAGATGGATGGATGGATGAAAATAATCATTAACTACTGCATTCTCATTCACAGTCAGCTTCTAAAATCATTTCAATACTGCACAAGTTATTGTTACTGTGTCTGGTATTCCAAAGCAAAGACAAAACTTACAATTTGATCAGTCACTTTGGAATCAGCACTTTGGCATGAAACTCAAGATAGGGACTTAAAGCATGTGGACTAACTGCATTACTTTTTTCTACGAAGTTTCCTGTTTCTACTGGGTGCAACAATTACTGTTCATCTTGTATTCCTGAACAGTTGTATGTACGTTCGTCAAAGGGAATCTGTAACAAGTCAAATAACCTAAAGGCCTGGGGCTGTTTGAGTCTTCAATTGCCAGTTTGAGTTGCTGAATGAAGTCACTTCTGTAGAGACTTCTCTCTTTCCAGATGTTGAGTAGTCGCTCCATGTGCTTTTTACAGCTCTCATCAGCTTCACTGCAAGGAAGTCAGATAAGAAAACACAACCGATTTGGAAGAGGTAAAACAACAAAACACTAACTGTAAACCCAATTTCTCAAAATAGCATTTTTATCATCTTGTCATCAACTCATTAAGATTTAATGACAAATCATATTTAAATTATTTTGAACCACAAAACCTTCCCTCCTCTCAAAAGTACAATAATAAAGGTAATATTTGTGGGACTTAGGGTACTATACAAATATCTACCTGGCAACATGGGAGCAGGCATCCACAAGGACAGACTCAAAGTCTTTGGTAAACTCTGGTCCTTTCTTCTTGCTGTTCTGGATGACATCGTTGGCCAGATAGAGAAATGTCAGCTTCCTGCTGCTTTTAGCTGAAGGACATACACATCTCCATTCAATTACTAAAATTCAACATGTAAGAAGGAAAATCATCTGTTACACTTACAGATTTTATATGTCACACACAGTGATCATGTGTTTGTAAATTTCGCTCTACATTTAATCCACCCCTGGAAGAAGAGTTGTCATCACCCTTAAAATTTCAACAACATTTTTTCAGTGATGGGGAATTTGACACCCCTCTTGTATTATCTAATTTCAAAACATTCCAGATGTGAAGTAAAATTCCAAAAAACACATATCCACCCATATCAAACTCTACACAGTATAAACACATATCTACTCATTGTTTGGACTAAAAAGGTATATTAAGCCAAAAGCTATATAACTTGTCTGATCGTGATTCTGGCTACACAATCAAAAAAAATAAATAACATAGGGGAACAGAAGGTTGGGAATGCTGAAGAACGGTCCAACAAAACCTGGCTGGAAGGTTCCACAGACACAGAAGTTAATTGGTAACAGGTGATAACATCATGATGGGGTGTTTAAGGTGCTCTTTGAAAGGCTCAGTCAAAGATGGGGTGAAGTTCATCGGCAAATTAACTCCAAGGATATGGTCAAATACTCAAACTGTGTAAATGTAAAATTTCTAAATGAGATACCATCTACATTCAGTAATATCATCAAAAGATAATAACCAAAAGTGACTATCCATTAAGTACAATTCTCAGGCACCACAGTCCGATAAAAAGATAATAATATACAGCAATCTTTGTGCTTCCATCAATGTACCTTAAGCCTCTGCCGTTGAAATTTAGAGGGCATATCTCAAAAGGAATCCCTTTTTAAAATGCAATTATTTATTGCAATACTGTTCTCCACTAAAGAGAAATGGATCATCTAGATTGCGACCAGCACAGCATTTGTAATGGTGTGGATGTGTGTTTGTGCCTGCAGTGTGGGGAATATGCAAATTTGAAGGCATCATTCGTGCTCAAAATGCAGGTTTGGGAATTACATGCTATCACACATACATACATATCCATGGAGTTCCTTGCCTGTTCCAGCAAGACAACTCATAGCAGCATTCTCTACATGATTCAAAAGAGCTTACAGGGGGGTGAAGAAATTGGAGTGGCTGAGGTCCAGTTCAGGCCTGTCCCTCATTAGGAATGAGTGCTAATTAAAGAAAAACTGAATATGACAACCAAAACTATTGGGAAACTCTTGTTATCTGGCATTATAAGAAAAATACCTTGGCATCTAAATTCATGGTGTCCCTTCTCAAATCACTTACACTGTGAGCGTTTTTGAAAGAGACTGAAAGATAGACATGCCCTGCCCTACATCTAAACATCTACAAGAGAAAATGAAGCATATCAGCTTGAACATTTACCATGAATTGAACTTAATTTATTCTGCAAATACTGCTTTATTTACATGTTGTTTATTTTACAAATCATTTTCATAACTGGTTTGCTCAAAACTTTCTCCAAGTATACTTTCTTTTGAAGTAATTTCACTACGCATCATTTCAAATTATATTGTCAGCGGACCTGGCCTGACTGGTTTTGAATCAAATTAAATGTTTTTTGTTTATTTACAAAACTAACAGCACGGGTATTTTCCGAAGCTGTTTGATTTCAACATGCTTGAAATAGCAATAAATCAGTATTTCCGTTGTTCATCTGATTAAAAGGATGCCGAAAAATATTATTGTCTGGTATGTTCTGTGCGTCATAAATAACTTCAGTTTTCGCTATTCGGATGCTATGTTCTGCAGGGAGAGTGCTTAAGATCCCTACCTTTCTTCAGCTCTCTGTGCCACACTTTGACGATAAGGGCCGAGTGTTTCCGGTGGTGGATGATCCACAGAGACAGAGTCTGGACGCTTTGCTGCGAGCTGCTCAGCTCCGATAGCTTCTTCTCCAGGGCCGACTCGGAGAAAGACGACATGTCTGTGTGTTTACTTTTTGTTTCCTGGCGACCCGACAGGCCACGGCCCACTCTAAAGCCACTGCGCTCAGGGATAACTGGGAGAACCTCGTTCTGTCATCAAAACGGAAGTTCTGTCGCTGCTTTCATAAAAAAATATACATCCAACTTCAACTGCCTGCCGCCCACTTCTCACTTCTTTAAGTTTCTGATATGTATGTACTAAACAAACGGAAACCCCCGAGGCTTAAAAAGCACACCGGTTTGAGCATTAATATGCTCACTGTCGGTTTGTTTACTGACGCCGAAAACGTTAGCTAGCAGAGCTAAGCAGCCATCGGCGTCGCTTGTCTACGAGCCAGTCTGCACTCAAATCCGACTTTAGAGCGTAAAACTCTGTGGTACTTGTGTAGAGTAAATATTTAATGAGTCATCACATTCTACAAAAGTGCTAAAAAGAGATTAAATAGACTCACAGTTTGTCTCCGACGCCTAACTATTCAGGATTCCCTCGAAAAAATGGCAGAATGCACTTTCACCTCGAAATGCGAGACGCACATTGTTGACGTGTTAGCGCGGGGTACTGTCGTCATCAACACACCATCCGCCTTTAAGACTGTTCTTTAAGGATCCAAGATTTCAAGGTGTTTACAGTCGTATGCACAGTAAGGAAACAGATTTCCCTGCACAATGAAATTATTACTTTGCTGTCTGCAATGAATTCCAGATAGTATAATGTAAGTATAAAAATAAATACAGATTAGCACCAAAGAAAAGCAACTGAAGGCAGCATGTAAACGATAAAGTAGGCAAGTAAACTCCAGAAATTTAAGTGTTGTATGAGGACTGTGTACCAGCTTGTTGACTGTTGTGCCATGGTCAGCAGTGGTTGTGCAAATTAAACATGTGCTAGTTGAAAGGGCATATTAAAAAAGTATGATGTTGAATATTTGAAGAGTGCTCTTTTCCTACATAAAAGTTGAACAGTTGAAATTACATGAACATGTTGAGCAATCTCCACCTTGGGGCTCAATAAAGTATTCAGATTCTGATTCTGACTGACAAACAAATAAGGAGAAAATGTGTCATTGTGCGGAGCTGGTGGTTTTGGTAGTGTAATTAATACTTTAAATGACAGAAGTAGGTATTCACTGGGAAACTCATTACTTTAAATTGCTAATGTTGCATTTTAATCTTGGACATCATTTACTGTCAGCTATAGTGGTGCACTTTTGTGGCATTTTTAATGGCAAAGGATTGAGGGTCTTTTCAAATTCTTTGCTGATCAATCCTCTTTACGCTATGAAGTCAATACACTCACTCACCATTTTACAGCAGTCAAGAAACAAAAGGCTCTCAAGTAAACTGTAATCCATATGAGGAGGGGTGGACACTGGGAAGATTTAATACAACAAAAAAGCTGCAGTACAACTGCAGACTCCACAACAACCTTTCTGACAGGAATGTAAGGACTTCCCATACATGTGTTTATCTAACATAGCAAGGTGCTACACCGTATAGTTTTGAATGGGGAAATTGTGATGTCAAAAAGGGGGCACTAAAATACCGCTGCAACCAGACACAAAACTAGTAATAAGTTCATGTCTAAAATTAAAACAGGACAGGGAAGCCCATTCACGGCTGGACAGCAAGTCAAGTATCATTGAATTTAGATGTTTGGGTGTACTCATTGTGCACTGTGAAAGCTATTTGGGTTTTACAAGATCCATTGGTAAAATTGGTATTTCTTTACTTTATTAAAAGCAAGAGTAGGTCCAGTCTGTACATATTGCAGTTCTGTAGATCATCAGCACATAGATGTTCATTTTGAGTGATGGATCAAATATTACATAGGGATTGAAATTGTTGTTCCTCAATATCAAGTTATATTTAGAAAAAAAATATGTTACTGTCTGAGTATGTGGGTAATTTAGTTTTTTATCAATGCTGATTGCATTCAAATGGAGTGCATAACCAGGATGCAGTGACATGAATTCAATTCCTGTCATGATGAACTCTGGAAATGCTCAACTCTTGGTCTACTATTGAAGTTTTCCAGGGTATTTGCTTTTACACTAATCTCTCAGTCATGATTCTGTTTTTCAGCCTGATATTTTGTCGCAAATGTTCTTTTTTTCATGCAAATTTCCATGTTCATTTGCCTCAGTAATACCTTGGGTTGCAAAAAAGCATAATATTCCTTTCAAAACAAAGGGTTTGTGTCCTGAATGTGGCTAAGAGGCAAATCGTTTCTCAGTGCTACAGGCACGTTTAACAAAATGAGCCTCAAATGTCAACCCAATGCAAATCCGGCTCCATATATACAAGACCCTCTTCATGGACATTATGTGTATACTTTGCAAATAATAGAATATCTGAAATACAGCATCTGAAGATTTTCTTCTTTTTGCTTCTCTGTTTCACTTGGCCAGTATCTCCCATGGCTGTGACAGCAGAGCGAAGTATCATATGTGTCCTTTCTCTGATGTTCACCTGTCCCTTTCAAGATGAAACAAATATCAGCGACAGAAAAGCCTTGTGAGGAGTGAAAACGGTAAATCATATGTATAGCTTTCTTTTGGTTACAAGTTAATCATGTAAAGAAGAAATAGCAAAAATAAGTACCATTTGTTTTCAAATGACATTTTTAATATTGTGTGTTGCTTTAAGAACATCTTATTCCTAGTTGAGAGTAAGAGAGGTGAAATTGCCTTATCAAACTTTCAATTTCAAGACACATACTCTCACACAAACACACACACACACACACACACACACACATACACACACACACACATACATATATATATAATGTGTAATTTCAAAAGGTTTCTATTATTGGTATTTACATTACAATATTATGAAGTGCTTTACACAAGGAAAATAGACATGCAATATAGATCAATGGAGATTGAAATTTTTTGATAAAAAGGAAATAAGGACAATGGCACGGTGGCACAGTGGTTAGCACTTCCCTGTCAAAGCGCAAAAGACCCTGGTTTGTTGCCCTAAGGGGGCCTTTCTGTTTTGAGTTTGCATTTTCTCCCCGTGTCTGCATGTGTTTCCCACCAGAGTCCAAAAACATATGGCGGGTCAATTGGAAAATTTTGGGATAATTGCCCAGATATGCAAATGAGAGAGTGAATGGTTGTCTGTCTGTTTATATGGCCCTATGATTGACTGGTGACCAGTCCAGGGTGTACCCCACCTCTTGCCTGATAGCAGCTGGGATAGGCTCCTGCATCCCCGGTGACCCTGAGTAGGATCAGCAGTAGACAATGTATAAATGGATGGATGAATTATTGCATTAGAATGGAGTGAATAACAAAGATACACTGACATGAATTTCATTCCTGTCATGATCAACAGGAAATGCTCAACTTTGGTCTACTATTAAAATTTTCCAGGGTATTTGCTTTTACAACAGTTTCTCAGTCATCATTTTGTTTTTCAGCTATAGCTATTGTTATATAGTATGTCTAGTGCCAAACTCCTATATTTCAACATCAATAGTAGTGCAGAAATAAAGCATCATAAAAGCTATTACCAAGTTATAATAGTTTTGAATTGAGAAGAGAAAATCCATGGGAAAAGGAGATATTTTGTCTCAAATGTTCATATTTTACATGGAAATATCCATGTCCATTTGCCTCAGTGATACTGTGTTTGCAAAAAAAGCATAATATTCCTTTCAAAGCAAAGGGTTTGTGTCCTGAATGTGGCTAAGAGGCAAGTTGTTTCTCAGTGCAGCAGGCACGTTTAACTCAAATGTCAACCCAATGCTAATCCGGCTCCATATATACAAGATTCTCTTCATGGACATTACATGCATACTTTGCAAATAATATAATACCTGAAATAGAGCATCTGAAGATTTTCTTCTTTTTGCTTCTCTGTTTCCCGTGGCTAGTATTTCCCATGGCTGTGACAGCTGAGCGAAGCATCATATGTGTCTTTTCTCTGATGTTCACCTGTTCCTTTCAATACGAAATACATGTCCGCTAAAAGAAAGCCTTGTTAGGAGTGAGAACGGTAAATCGTATGGGTATCTTTCTTTTGGTTACAAGTGAATCATGTGAAGAAGAACTAGCAAAATAAGTACCATTTGTTTTCAAACGGTATTTTTAATACTATGTATTTCTTGAAGAACATCTTATTCCTAGTTGAGAGTAAGAGAGGTGAACTTGCCTTATCAAACTTTCAATTTAAATACAAACACACACATGCACACACACGCACACTTATCTTGTATATGTATACATAAAATGTATAATTTCAAAAAATTTTTTCTTATTGGTATTTACTTGACAATGTTATGAAGTGCTTTACACAATCGAAATAAATGTGCAATATTGATCAATGGAGATTGAAATTTTGGGGAAAAAAAGGAATTTTGTCAGCAACATGGTGGCACAGTAGTTAATGCTTCTGTCTCACAGCATTAACATCAGCATCTGTAATGGAGCCACAAACTGTCTGTCATTCTCGTTTACTGTTGCATGTCACTTGTCAAAGATTAATGGGAAAAACACCGTTCTCGGTTTTCATGGGTTACTACATACACAGGTCATCTAAATGGCAGAGTCTACTGTCAGTCAGACAAATCCAAAATGCAAATACACTTCACTCAACCAACAAAAAGATGCAAAATTGTCTCCCTCATAAATACCACACTTGGAGAAACAGATTGAGATCACTTTTGCAAATCAAGCCTTATTTATGTGTTTGTGTGAGTGTGTGTCTTGGGGTTGCTACAGATAGATAGATGGATAGATCTGTGATAGATATGTGTAGAACTCAATTTTTTTCTTTGTACTGGCTAATGTTGCAGATAGTTCATGGGCAACTGAACTACATCTCTCGAGGACAGGGTTTGTACCTACAGGGCAACTTCTCCATCGCTGGGCTCTTTCCTCTCCACTACAGTGACAGGCCAAGTGATGGCTTGCCTGCGTTGGGTCCATGCAGACTGTGAGTTCCCTGGAAGTTAAACTTCCACTCATCTCATTTTATCCAAGCATTCATTACACATTGAAGGTTTTATTGCTTCTGTCTCGCACATCCACAATGTGTGGCATTATGAAATACAACACCATCACTTCTCGTTTGATTTAATGTGCAAAATACAAGAAAAACATTCTTAAAATAGATTTTTAGGAATTTCTTGCAAATAAAAAAAATACATGTATAATTTTTTGGAGATTCAATGCGTGAATCTCCCCACGTTTTGCTTCTCCACTAGGACTCAAGAATAAATGGATTACAATGTGATGATCAAAGGTCAAGGGAAGACTCAAACCTCAAATAACTCGCACAGTTGGCATTTTCTTACAGTTGATAAAAAAAAACAAAAAAAAAGTCAAATAGGATCAAATACAAAAAGGTTAAATTAAAAACATAATTTAATATGCATTCTTGTCATGTTTTTCCCTAAAATTTCACCTAAAGAGGGAGACAAAATAAACATGGCTTTCATTTGATGCAAGCCATGAGATTTGCTGTGGAGGAAATCAATAATAGCAGTGGACCACAGTCTTTGTTACCAGGGGTGAAGCTTGGCTACCAGCTATATGACATTTGTTCAGTACCAGCCAGTATTCTAGCTACACTGGACTTGCTGAGGGAGCAGCATCAAACCACCACCAGGTCCACAGCAGAGGATGACCCAAACTCCAACATGAGTCAGATGTTGGTTGCTGTGATTGGCCCAGATAGCAGCAGTAAATCTTTCACTCCAGCTGCTCTACTCGGGGCTCATCTCATTCCACAAGTAAGTTATCAGATGGATAATTTCTTCTAAATTGATTTATCATTTACTGTCAATAGGAGGTAAGGCAATCCTTTTTTAGTCCACAAAACATTCTTAAAATAGATTCTAGTCCACTATTGTTTTACAAGGAAACAGGTTTTTTCCCAGCAACTGACCTTGAGTAGACTTTAAATTATGCATTTTCAGCTTCATGTGTGTGAACTACCTTTTGGGGCAAAACAAATTGTCCCATTTGCAACCTGTTTTCATGGTTTTTGGCAGTAAAAATAGCTAAACCCTCCATAGAAATGGGGTTGACTGGTTCATTATTGAAGTTTAATTTCTTCAGTAACTGTTCCTTTAGCTTAAAATTTAGCCTATATATTGAATCTGTGTTTTAATGCAGATCTCCTATGAAGCATCAAATGAAATGTTAAGCAACAAGATTCTCTATCCAGCATTTTTCCGAACAATCCCAAGTGACAAGAACCAGGTGGCAGCCATGATCCAGCTTCTGGTTAAATTTAAGTGGACCTGGATTGCGCTGTTAGGCAGCGACAATACATATGGCCTGCAGGGCATGCAGAGCCTGGCCCGGCAAGCACCACACTACAACATCTGTATCGCCTACCAGGGAATCATCTCTTCAGCCAGCATAGAGACAGATAGTATAATGAGGAAGATGGTGGTGAAAATACTTGAGACCAAAGTCAACACCATTGTGGTCTTCTCCAGCAAGTCCAAACTCAGAGGCTTCTTTCCATTTGTTTTGGAGCGCAATGTGACAGGTAAGGTGTGGATTGGGACAGAGGACTGGTCAGTGGCCAGCCTAATAGCTGAGATAGAGGGAATCCAGTCCATTGGAACAGTGATCGGTGTGTCTGTCAAACATGCAGCCATGCCTGGGTTTCAGGAGTTTGAGAGAAAAGAAGTTGAGGCCTCAGTGCAACACAATGACTCTCAGGAATGGTCAGGTGGCGACGTGTGTCTGCATAGCACAAACCTGTACTGCTTTGTCAAAAACAATTTCTCTCTAGAGAGCTATGACATGACCTCTTCCTTCAACGTGTACAAGGCAGTGTTGGCTGTAGCTCATGCTTTGCACCAAACTCTTGGCTGTGATTCTGGACAGTGTCGCAGGATTAGAGTACTACCCTGGCAGGTGAGCAGACCAGCTATTTTCCAATTCAGCCTGATGGATGTTCTTTTTTGGGGGCTCAAACCAATACCAATTTTCAGCACTGAAAAGATTTCTGATATTACTGGTCTTTACAATTATTATTATAATTCTATGTACTCTCATAACATATAAAACATATAAAACATATAGCATTAAGTGCTGCAAATAAGCTTTAATTGTTGGGAATCATTTCTCTAACACGATCTCAAAACCTGCAATCAACCCAATATACACCTCTAAATGTAAATGTAAATACAAGAAACTAACTGGATCTTTTACATACAAAATATGTATCTGTAAATTTTTCATATTGGCCAAAATACTGACATTGGCTAGAAATTCTCTGAACAATTTTTCTAAACATGTTTTTAGTTGTAACTGTGATTTCCTAATGCCTCTCAATTTCAGCTGCTGTCACCACTCAAGCAAGTGAGATTCTCTCTTGGTAACAGTTCCATGTACTTTGATGGGAATGGGGATCCACCCACAGGATATGACATTGTGACCTGGGTTTGGAGAGGAGCAGACTGGTGTCCCAGAGTCGTGGGCTCCTTTAGCCCCAATCCAGTCATACTCACTGTTCGTGAAGATGAGATTGAGTGGCATGATGCTGGAGTTCCGAGACCAGTAAGACCATTGCTATTATCTTTTCAGTGAACTCAGATTACTGTGCTGTTTTTGCACAGTGGTATAACAGAAAACTTAATAGCAGGATAAAAAAATGAAAAGAAACAAGTACATCAATTATCAACATGATCTTTAATCAAAAATGTCAGTCATTTCTTTTTTTTCTCATTGTTTTGTTAGAAATGACTGCCATTACTTTCATTTTCCCCCATTCTTTTTAACTTCTTTGTACTTGCTTTGATTTTGATGTGTAAAAACTTCCATTTACATCAATTCCTATGATTTAACTGTTTTATTTAGCTTTTACATTGTCTCAGGTACAAAAATGGTGCAACCTTCCATGACCAATCTCTGTCTCAGTCTGACTGAAAATTTTCAAGTGAAATCTGCCAGTCCAGTAGAAAGAGGAGTTTTTATGACTAATGTGTGATGTCAGTTAGTTTAAATCCATAACATAGTTTAAAGGCAATCTTTCCCCCTGCTTATTTTGTCCAGGTTCCAATCTCCATCTGCTCTCCATCCTGCCCAATAGGCCACCGGAAGCTGCTTATGGGCCAACACCCCTGCTGCTTTGACTGCCAGGCTTGTCCCCCAAACACTTTTCTTGAAAAAAATGGTAAATTAAAATTGATTCAAAGACCAATGACTGATTAAAAGGTTGATTCCAAAAAAAAACGGATTCAAAGTGAGAAGGAGTAGATGGCCCTTTGACAAACTACAGGAGTAGCACAGGATTAATTTAAACCAAGATTGCATATTTAATCAATAGCAACAAAATAATTATTACTATTAATGTTATATCAGTTGCATTTGTAGTGGAAATTTCTTTAAAAGGCTTTAAAACATTAAATATTATCTTAATGGACAAAGAAACATGGAAATTATTTATTTGTAATTGAGTGTCTTTGTTTAAAAAAAAACCAACAGATTCTCTAGACATAAAGAAAAAAAAGACGACAAATTCCAGAATTTTCTATCATTGAATGTAACTTTGGCCAGCAGGTGGTGCAAAATACTCAAACCTTCGCCACACACACACACAATCACAGGTAGACACAGACACACGCAGGTGGAAATTCAATCTGGGATTTTGTTCAATCTATTCGACACTCAAATTACAAGTGATTATTATACATTGTACTAGAGTAAAGAAATTATCAATGTCATCAATTTAAAAAACAAAAAACAAAACTTGGGCAATTTCTTTTTTTGACAAATATAGTTTTATATTATCATTAGGGAAAGTTAAAAGTTAAGATGAACATCGTGGAATACTGAAAATATTCCACTCAAGAAAAAGATCAGACAGCATAATCAAAATTAAGGATTTTCAAATATTAGGTACTTAATTGAATCTCCAAAATGACCTTTAAAATGAATAAGCTGTCATTTCACCCCCCTGAATACCAAACAAACCCACACCACAACTCTATATGTTCTGAATGAAGTCTTCTTTTCAATGCTTTGAGAATCCACAGAGTGCCTGCCGTGTCAACCTGAGCAGTGGGCTCCTCCAAGTAGCGAGCAGTGTCTGGACAGGACCATTCTGCTGCTGGCCTGGGAGGCCCCTCTCTCCATTGCTCTACTTGTCTTTCTGGCTAGCTGTCTTCTCATGACTTCTAGCTGTGCAATAATCCTCCTGCTCAACCTGAACACGCCTGTAGCTAAGTCTGCCGGAGGCAGCACTTGCCTCCTGATGCTGGCATCATTGACCGTTTCTGCAATGAGCTCTTTGTGCCATTTTGGCCAGCCATCGCCTCCGGCCTGCATCCTCAAGCACCCTCTATTCATGGTCAGCTTCACTGTGTGTCTGGCCTGCATTGCTGTCCGCTCCATTCAGGTTGTCTGCATTTTCAAATATGCATCCAAGCTGCCCCCGGGCTACGACAAGTGGGCCAAAAAACATGGTCCAGAATTTACAATCTTTGTTATGTCTTTGGTTATCTTACTTATTTCTGTGTTCCGTGTGCTGCTCAACCCACCACATCCATCCTGGAATCTGGACTTCTACAATGACAGCATTGTCCTGGAGTGCAGTAACACTCTCTCCCCTGGTGCAAACTTTGAGCTTGCCTATGTGTCAATGCTCAGCATCCTATGCTTCTCCTTCAGCTACATGGGCAAAGACCTTCCAGCCAACTATAATGAGGCTAAGTGTGTGACCTTCAGCCTAATTGTGTACATGATCTCCTGGATCAGTTTCTTCACAGTCTATCTTGTCAGCAGGGGCCCTTTCACCATGGCCACACATGTTTTCGCCATACTTGTTAGTGTTCTGGCTGTCCTTGGAGGCTACTTCCTGCCCAAGATTTATATTATTGTCCTGAAGCCGAAAATGAATACAACTGCCCATTTTCAAAACTGCATTCAGATGTATACCATGAGCAAACAGTGACGTACATTTACTGAAAGTAGACAGCAGTTTAGCACAAATAGGTAAGAGAATGACAACATTAAGTTTGAATAATCATTAGGTTTAAAGTTTTTAAGAATTTGTCTGTATATACATTAATAAAATTTTACTGGCCTCGTCTCCTGGGCATTGTTGTTTTCTGTAATTACAAATAAGTAAGATATAAATCACAGTACTTAGAATTTCAGTAAAGAAAACACAATAACCTTACAATAAGAGTTCATGTGTCTCTTACTGAAATTGAATTATGTTAACCAGAGGACAGATTGAGAAGTAACTGAATTGGGAGAGAGAGTGAATGATTTTTTAATTTCAGTGTCAGACTTTGTCAAAAAATTATGATGTAAATTAAGAACTCAACAGAAAATTTGAACACGGTACACACAAAATGTTTCCAATATTGCATCCTTTCAACAGTTTCGAGAAAAACAGGTGATAATCATGAATGTCTTTGGAGAAGTAAGCAATCTTATATCATTTCTCATAACTACTTTGTCTTAAGTAAAAAATGCATTTCATGAAATTGTCCTCAAAGAATACATTTATACAATCAATGTCATAAAATCATTTGAACAGCAGCAAAACAAATGTTCCAACATCTCACCAAATACATTAAGTAAAGGCACTTCTGACCTGTCAAGTGTGAGACACATGCACATGTGAACACAAACACACACACACACACACACACACACACACACGCACACACACACACACACACGCACGCACACACACACACACACACACACACACACACACACACACACACACACACACACAGTGGTGCTCTTAGCTGTTGTTTGGAAGGAGAGATGAAAAGGCCTTTTGTGGGTGGGAGGTCAGCCATATTGACGAGTGGTTGTGTGAGTAGAGTCTGAGGCTGGTGTTCCCACAGTCTGTCTGTCCAGTCACAGCTTAATATACGCTCTGTGAACAATCGAAGTGTGCCATTGCTGAACAAGCATGAGTTTTATTGTTGAAGGACAAAGAACAGCAGTAGAGTGCAGTTGTGAGGGGGTTTCTTCTCGGGCTTTTAAATCATTATTAAGAGTTTAAACAGGTCTTAAGTGTGAACATCAGCTTTCTGTGGTTCATTTTGAGCAGGACTGACAAATTGACTTTGTCCACTTTCCTGTAGTGCATACTTCTTTTCTTGAGTATTCTTAACCATTTTCCTGAGTAATAAATTATATTTTTCTGCTTATCATTAGGTAATACCTTGAAAATATTCAATTTCTGAGGTAACACCTCACTATATTTTTTGAGAATCCATTCGTGATTTTCATTAGACTGTCTTCATTACTTGCATTCAGTTTTTCATACAATGCCTTGGTCATGTTTGGTGTAATGTCTTGCAACTCAGTCAGCAGCACCAATATTTGTAAATGCAAACCTTTTCAAAGTCTGTGGCACTTGCTCAGTGAAATAAAAAACTGAAAAACTGTCAATTTCCAAACTTTATAAAAAATATCCAAGAATTATTGTTCTATGTCTTATCATTGATTTTCATGAGATCAGATCTGAAACAGGTTCACCTTTACACCACCTGAACACCAAATCTGGTCTTAAAGTGCTCCCTGATCAGGCCATCAGGAGCTTGCATCTGTGTTCGCCAGTGCAAACCATTTGTCAGATAAGGTCCTCCCCCTGATAAGAGCCTAATATATTACTGGATAAGTGATTTTATCTCTCCTGATCAGACAGTTAGTTATTGATGTGTTTGCGATTGTTACAAGCCCTGGAATTGCCAAGTCACAAGGATCTGTCATGTTAATGCATTCCTGTAAAAGTAGAAGAGACTAATACAAACAAAATGCAAGAACGCTCATGCAGTGGAAACTGCTCATACTGTCTCTGCATACATCTCTGGATCTTTTACAGAGACACAATGGGAGCAATATAGTTATCAGATTTACATTTTAGGTAGTTGATTATTGATGAATGAAAACTTCTAGAGGGATTAAACAATCAGTTGTTAATAAACAAATACATATTATTGATCTAAAAGCTTGAACAGGTGTGCCAAATAATTTTCAATTAATATTTTTTCAAGTTGACAATTCTGTGAGTGTGTGTGTGTTGTATTTTTTGCATGGTGGCCAAGCCATTAGATATTTCTTAACTGATGTATTTCATTACAAACAAGACATCTTCATGCTTTTCTTTTTCGACTGGCTGTTTTATCGATATATTATCAGTGTACAAGGGGACTGCTTTCCAGGAGCCAATCCATTCTGAAATGTATGGAATGAGTGCAGGAATAATTGTAATTATTCCCAATATCACCATGTTAGGAATTAATTGTAAAACTAAGATGTGTTAAGGTCAAAAATTCTTTGACTTTTGGAATAAGGACAGTTTAGACTACAGTTTGAAAGTTGATCTTCAAACTTAACATCTCCTTAACCACATGGAAAGACACCAATGTTTGTTGATCACTGGATCATTATAATAGTAACTCTGCTGTCAAGAAATTAATACATTCAGAATCAGCCGTTTTATGATTGTATCTTTTTTTATTAATTGTCATACGAAATAGATTTCAGCACATATGTACAGTAATAAAACATTAACTTAAACTGAATATAAATCACACACACACACACACACACACACACACACACACACACGCCATCATCACAAACAACAGCCAAAATTTGGTAAAGCAGATGATAAATATTCTCAACATGGGAAGTCAGGAGAAGTACTTATCTATTCTGGTACATCAAGCACACCAAAGATTAAACTCCACTGGAGTAAACAATATGAAAAAGCCAACTGAAAACCAACTTCAGGCTTTAAACACAAAGAGAGAGCAAAGAGCAAATGTGAATCAAAGCAGGAGAATCTTCAGAAGAATGTGAGCTTTCACTGTTATTTTTCCATCAATATGAGGAGACAAAAAAGAATCTCACCAGGAGCAAGAGGCTGGAAACATATTTCCTACTAAGTGAGGGAGAGTGCAGCTGTCCCCAGGTCTCAAAGAGTCTGTGTGTGTCCATGTCTCTACCAGGGCCTCCACATGGGGCTTCTGCTACCGCTGTGCTGTAGTACTGTCAGTCTGAGGGTGGTGCAGACAGGAGAGGAGCTGCAGGCTCTTTGGACCTGGAGGAGTTGCTGCTCTTGCTGGAGGCACTGCAGAGGAGGAGGCTGTGTGTTGGAGTCAGCAGAGAGAAAGTGTGGAGAGTCTCTCCATTAATGGGAGTAGCCCAGGTTGTAGTTGCTTTGTCTGAGGTCCGGCTGCAGCTGCTGCCTCAGAAAGCTAACTGTCATTTCCAGAATGCTGGCCTTCTCCAGCTTGGAGTTTGGTTCCTGCTTGTGGAATTCTTTCTCTAGGATGATCTTGAGTTGCTCGATGCAACTGTTTATTCTATCTCTGCGCATTTTCTCCACGACGGGTTTTCTTAACTGGGGAGAACAGCAGACAAGTTTGTTTGTTTTTTATTGGAATTCCTCAATAATCTGATATTTTGTAAACAGATGTTCATGGAAAAGTACTGGACAACACTCACTTTGATGCTGTCTCTCTCAGATGATCGCATGTGGTGACTGGAGGAGTAGCTGGTGGAGCACAGAGCCATCTCTGTGCAGAAGAGGTGCACAGCTTCTTCTAGACTGCAGTGTTCACTGATGCCCCTGCAGAAGCTACTCCTGCTTTATAGTGATGGATTAGCATAACAAAGGCATGGTGTCTCAGTCCCGGCTTGGGTTCCCACACTCCAATCAGTGAGACTTGCAGCACAACAATAGACATGTCAATAATTCAAAGGCCGTGTGTCCGTGCTGGCCATGTTTCCCGAGATAAGCAACAGGTAGTTGACGCTTCATCAAAGTGTGCGATGCACAGACACACACAGGAATGATTAAACCTGGAAATGTATTCTCTCTACTTTATCTTTTATACAAGTAGTCATACTTTAGGACTTTAGGAAGAATCAGAGGAGACATATACCAATCATAATCCAGGGGTATAGGTCACATAACACAGATGCCCTCTACAGGAAGGTTCAGAGCAGGATGTTCTTCCTTCGGAGACTGAGGTCGTTTGCTGTCTGCTGTCAGCCAGCACGTTCTTCTTTGCAAAAGTGTGCTGGTGAGGCAGTGCCAGGTCTGGCAAGGTCAAAAGCCTCAACAAGCATGTGAGCTGACCGCTGGAGGTGCATCTGTGCTACCACTACCTCACTACCTCACTCATTCACACATGCAATGTCCTCATTCTGTTATATATTTTTATCCTTGTTGTCATTCCATTCTCATCCTATTTATCTATTTTTACTGTTGTTGTTGTCATTCTGTTATCTTTTTTTTTTATCAATGTAGCTCCCATTCTGTTGTCTATTTTTATCCTTGTTGTTGTCATTCTTTTAGCTATCTTCAACCTTGTTGTTGTCTTCTTCCTTTGAATTGCCTCAGTTATTAATATTTATATTCACATTTATTGTTATTGTTTTGCTGCTGTGACAAACGAATTCCCCTATGGGAATCAATAAAGTATAATTATCTTATTATTATTATCTTGTTTTAGTAACAGTTTGCAATAACGACGTGAAATGTCCCAAAAAATACATTACATTAAAAGACAACTGAAATTCGGAGGGCATTATTATGGATTAAAATGTTTTATATGAAATAAGAAAATTTTGAATCTTCATTTATATTTATTAAACATCAGCTTTTACAGTGAGAATACATGGAGGTAAGTGTAAATTGAGAGTTTTCTTATCATGCATGAAACTGGTGAATTCTGCATAATTTCCCGATTTTTGGGTCGACAAAGTACTTTCTATAAATCTACATTTGTATCTACATCTATCTATTCCCAAAATGCAGACCTTTTGTGAAGAGAATGCGTGAATGTGATGGATTTCTAAGTGCCAAAGGCTCGAAATTAAACTTTGGACTTCAAACAAGGGGAAGCGATGCTTCAGCGCCACAAAACGATATACACCGAGAGGGCTCTCTTCAAAGAAAATACCTTTCCTCCCACGAAGAGCGCTGCTGTACAGACATCTGGATACTCAAAGATAAACGAGACAGAAGATAACAGAAAAGAGGCGGTCGGCTCATCACAGCGTTAGTCTGCAGGTAACGGGACCTTTCTGGAATCGCTTGCATTTCTTCAATGGCTCTTAGCGGGGGGAATTGTGAATTAAAGGCCTCCGCGGACTCCGGATCCGGTGTAATAAGCGGCGGCGCACGTTCCCACGACAACGCGTGCGGAGGAGCGGCCAACACGCGGCAAATGAGCGCGTGCGAACCTCCCGGCACTGAGTGTGACTCCGGCCCCCTAATGAAGGACAAACACAGACGGGAGGGGGAAGAAGGCGACCTCAGATCGGCCGGGGTCGAGGGACGGATCGACGAAGTCACGTGATATCAGACACAAGCGCAGAAAGGATCACGATCTCGGAAACAAAAACATTACCTGATATTGCAATATTACCACTCTTCGTTGTCATTCTGTCATCAACCACTGTAAACAGTGTCAGAGAACTGAACATGTCCAGACAAATTCGCAAAATGTGCAGGATACACACAATGTACAATGTGTATAGTTTTTATTTACACCAATCTATCTTTAAAATTCAATTTGGACGCTCTTAACTGCTTTTGTTCCTGATCGTATCATTCACACTAAATACCACTTACGCACCCATAAATGTATTGCTGTATTTATTTGAGCTGAATTTGGTTCGGTGTTTCTGTGTAGTCACTGAACACAAACAGCATGGTTTTTAGACACAGATTACTCAGCAACGTCTCCGGAAAACTGATCCTCTCATCATAAACCATCTTCTTTCTCCTCTCAGGCTTTGCTGGAGAGGAACTGTGTTACATTAGTGCTAAATTAATGGCATTATTATGGGCTGCCAGTGTGCTTTTGAGGGCCTCCATCACCATCCAGCCCCAGATCTGAAGTCAGCCCAGTGGACACTGTGTGAGCAGTCCAGTCTGCCCAGCAGTTCCCAACACCAGGTTAAAAGACCTACGAAGGCCAAGGTACTCTTGATGCTCCAATAGGAATGTTAATTCAGCTTTTGTTTGAGCGCAAACAAACTCTGTGTCTTACACTATCAGGGGAAAAATCATGTCAGCTGACTATATACACACACACACACACACACACACACACACACACACACACACACACACACAAACACACACACACAAACACACTATGCTATTTCCTTTTTTTAAAGTTATGACCTTGTAGTTAAAGATACTTTCAGGAAAGTCTATTAAGAGCTATGAAATATTAAAGAAAATCAAGAGCCAGGAAAATGTGACAACTGCATTTTCACATGTAATTATTGTCATATTGTGACAGGCTGGGCTTTCACACAATGTCTAATGGACTCAAGAGTGGATTGTTCATAAAATGTTGCATTTTAGAATAGGAGTTTTAATTTCAAACCTAATGTGTTGGGTAAACCCAAGGGGGTACATTTCCCGACGCCAACAGTTGCACTAAGGGTGCACCCCTCATTATGAGAACTAATGGTGTAGGTTAGTGTAACACAACAACACCAACATTGTACAACTATTAACATGACGTAGTTCTCTGACCCGGAACCATGAGAGGCTCCCAAAGGTCCTTGTAGCCTCAAAGGATTTTGGGGTTGTGCCGGCCAGTCTTCCCACCACATGCCACATAACCCCCACCGAGTGGATTAGCTGTCCTGAGTAACCTTAGTGTCCATAACAAATCCTTAAAGCAGGGTAGGATCCTACGGTGTCAGTGAGATCGATTCGGGGCCTTCCGAGCAGGCCTTGCTGCTGACTGGTCAGAATCGCCAGTTGGATGGCCAGGGTTCGATTAAACCCCTCAACCAATCCGTCGCTCTGAGGGTATGGTGGTGTTGTCCGGGTTTTCTTGACACCCAGGCTCCAGCAGACCTTGCTGAACACCTGGGCCTCAAAGTTCCGTCCCTGGTCATCATGCAGCTCCTCCAGCACACGAAAGCAGCAGAACACCTCTTTCATCAACCACTCTGCAGTGGTGATGGCACTCTGGTCAGGGAATGCAAATGCTTCTGGCCATTTGGTGAAATAGACCATGGCAACCAGGATGTATTGGTTTCCTCAATCTGTAACCGGAAAGGGACCCAGGATGTCGACAGCGACACGTTCCCTGGGGTTACCTACTTGAAGCATTAGAGCTCCATGTTGGTCCCTTCTGGCTGGTGCAAGCGTTGCAACGGTGGACAAAGAGCTCTACATCCCAGATCCTAGCAACATCCTGGCTAGTAAAACTGGGCTCGAAGCCACTGGAGCGTTTTGATGACCTCAAAATGACCAGACCCCACTGAGCCATGAACCAGTCGGAGCACCTGTTGCCTTAGTTTGGGAGGTACCAGGAGCTGGAGGAGGTCACGTTTGCCTGCAAGGGGTTTCCAACTGTGGTAGAAGAGCCCTTCACAGGTCACAATGTTGGTCCGCTGTGAATAAAGAGCCTTGGTCTCTGTGTCAAGCATTGAAACTGCTGGCCATGCAGGTCATCCTCAGCAGGGGCCTGACGTAAGGCCCCTGCTGAAGGCCTTCTGAACCTAGGTAGAGTGTTTCTCCAGAAACATCTACCACAGCCCTGAATCCCTTTAGCAAGTCCAGGCCAGTGATGCAGGGTTCCTGAATCCTTGCTACACGGAATTTGTGGTCTACACGGCGGAAGGCAACAGTCACAGGAAGGATCCTTTCCCCCTGCATTTCAATGCACTCCCCAGTAGCCATGGTGACAGTGAGGTTGATGTCTTTCCAGCTACCACGTTCTGGGCCAGGAAGGACCCCAGGACAGATAACTGAGATGGTGGACCCTGTGTTTGTGAGAGCCCAGCATTGGACGCCATCAATTCTACAGTCCACATACAATCCTTGAGCATGGCCAATACAACCCAGCTGTGGTCGTGACCTCTTGGAAAGAAGGGTTTTGGACTCAGGTGGCAATCCCCCATTTGTAACACCCAGTGAAGCTGGGCTCTGTAGGGCTGGCTCCGGGCAGTAGCATGCAACATGGCCTGGCTCTCAACACCAAAAACACTTCTCTGTGGACAATCCTCACCCTCCGTTGTCGGGGTCGCAAGGTCAGTTCCCTAGCTTCCAGAATGTTCTCCACTCGTTCCGCTTCCCCAATAGCCTCCCCCGAAGTCGTGGGGGGAAACAAGGAGAGGTGCTCCTGAAGGCGAGGAGGTTGAAGCCCCCGAATAAAGGCGTGGAGGGCCAGCTCATCCTGTCCAAAAGCGTCAACGTAGAGTATCCTTGCCAGGCATAAGTCCTTAGATCTGCTGCATAAGCCCCCTAGTTCTCCCCCATTCTCCTCCGGTGGGTAGAGAGCTGGTTCCTGGGAAGATACGGCAACCAAACTGGTGCTGAAGGGCCCTTTCAGTGGCCTGAAAACTGAACCATTCCTGCTGCTGGAGGTTGGTAAAGGATTTGGCGGGCCTTACCCTCCAGGGACAGCAACCTGGGTTGCCGTTTCCTCCGGGGACCAGTAAGTGAGTTGTGCCACCATCTGCACCTGGATGAGGTACATCTGTGGGGGCTCCTCTCCATTGTAGCATGGCAGCTTCATCACACCTCGCTGGGGATTGACTTGCAGTTAAGGGGTTGACGACATATTTCTTCTATGGAGGCTGCAGTCCCTGCCGTTCTCAAGGAAAGGGTTGCTGCTCCCGTAGTCCTCAAGGAAAGGGTTACCACGATTGTTATACTCGAGGAAAGGGTGGTTGATCTCCGCCGATCCCCGGGTTGCCACTGCCCATCCCTGGGTCACTGCCGCCGATCTCTGCGTCACCACCACCGATCTCCATGGTTCCCGCCGCCGCCAATCCTCGGGGCGCCGATGCCAATCCCCGCATCACCACCACCAATCCTTGGGTCACCGCCGATCCACAGCCCACTGCCTGAACTCAGGCCGCCACTGATCCACACGCTGCCGCTTGTAGACTTCTGGGCCTCAATGCTCCGCTTCAGCACGGCCAATTCCAGATCTTGCACGAGCGTCATATCCACCATTTCTTTGAACATGGTTATATTTAGTGATCCCACTTCCGACACCGATGTGACAAGAGGGGGTTTCGCAAAAGGACTAACGGAGTCAGGGATGAATCGCTCACAGGATAATGCTCTTTTGAATAACGGTTTTATTTCAATAACCAACAACTCAGAAAAAAAACCAAGGGGTGGCAGTTCCCGACACCAACAGTTACACTCAGGGGCAGGTAAATTGGGAAAATTGGAATGAGTGAGTGAGTGACTGGTTGTATGTATATGTGGCCTTGCGATTAACAGTGCAGGATAAGCGGCAGATGATGGATGGATGGATATTTTTTTATTTGAAGTTAGTCATCAGTTTTACTTTCATTGCTTGAATTTTTTTCCTTTGACTCATTTCTGTTACAAAAATCCATTCTCAAAATTCAACATCATTTTATCAATCATCAATTATCTAATTTGTGTTTGTATGTATTTCTCGATGATATTTTGGCACATTCACATATATGGCCTATTATTTGTGGCTATTTGTGGCTTTTCGAGCAATTTTCCCCTTGGAAATCAATTAAGTATTCTGATTGCGATTCTGATAACCACTGATTGTTGATACGTTTGTGTGAATGCATTTCTCTCTTAGATCTATATGGCTGCTGGGGGTCTGTCTGAGTTTGTGTGAGGGGGGTGAGAGAGAGAGAGAGAGAGAGAGAGAGAGAGAGAGAGAGAGAGAGAGGAGAGAGAGAGAGAGAGAGGAGTGATGACGAGTTCCCCTCCCACCAGTAGAGCCCTGAATTCCTGCCATAAAGTCTCAATCATTCCTCAGAGCTGCGGTCCTGAGTGGCTTCCCGTCAGCCATCTCTCTGTGAGTGTGGTGTCCCCTGTTTCCCACACTCTGTGTCCATTCACAGGAACAAAAGAAGTGTGTCTTGTTACACATCACATTAGCTTTGGTGTTTGATCTCTTATTGAAGGGGGTGGGGTGGTGGCTTTAGTCAGACCATCTGGCCAGGCCAACTAGACCCTGAGAAAGTTCCAGGCATGCCACATTCTCCACAACTTCTGCACACTCTAAATAGTTGTGAAAGACTTTAGTGGCACTTGAGACATAATTCAAGCAGCAGACAACGAGCCACCATCACCCTAGATGTAGAATGTGGGGGGCTGTAGGGGTGTCGGCATCCAACAGGAGAGTCTTTTATGCACCTGTTCTCATGCAAAGCCATATAAAACTTTGATGATCTTTGTGGGAAATTCATCAAATCAACCAGCACACAGCAAACACCTCCTTCAGTGATGCTTATTTGTGTTTTCGAACTTGCAGTTGTTGTTTTTTTTAATATTAAAAGGATTCAGTTGTGCAGTTTTGCGTAATTATTATTAGGGATATGGTGAACCACATTTCCCGCATCACGTCATTCCAGCACTGACGTCACATATTGAAGATATTGGACAAATGAAAGTCGTTATTGTCGATGTTGTGTTTCCAGACATCCTGTATTTTACACAGGAATTCTCATTTTCAATTTATATTTCACAAACATTGAAGTTAAAGTAATGAAGTTGAAATATTAACTTACTAACCTTTTTAAAATGTTTGTATGAATAATTAAATTTTTCTACCAGACGTTTTGTGCATGAAATACAAAAAAAATAAAGAGGTAATTACTTTGTGATATTACTCCTACTTATTTCTTATGTCAGGTGAGAACACTATTTGTCTCAGATGATGTTTAAAAATTGCAGTTTAGGCAAAAAATGCATCCATACAGAAAAAAAAAATCCTTAATTAGGGAGAAAAAATGATACCGGTGTCTGCAAACATTTTATATGGTGTTGCTTTCAATGCCTGGCATGAACAGTTCTAATCTTTTGATGTTATTCTGCCTGCATGAATTTCCTAAAGCAAGAATTTTCATTTTCAACTTATATCCAGCTTGAAAAATTTACTGTAGCCTATACTTTCACTTGTTTCCAGAAGTGATCTGATGATTCCTTTTGAGAATCTATCTAGAATTAATTAAGTAATCAAACACTATCCACTTTGAAGTTTTACACCACCTTAACGGCAGAGAGTGTGAACCCACAGGCATCCAAGCATTCATTCTTAAAGGCAGCATTTTTTTTTCAATTCTGCAACCAAAACAGCTGCGCTTGCGAGCCTCTTTCATCATTCATTCAAGCACAAAATTAAAAAGATGCGACATTATGACAACCCTTGTTATATGCAAAGATCTTTAAAATTCAAGACTTCATTTGCAGTTTTTGTTCAGCAAAACTTCATCAGAAGCTTTCATTTATTTTCAAATAAAAACAAACTTCTCATAGAAGCAATTTAACAGATTCTTCCACTGAAGATAGGCATCAACAAAGGTGCCTCATAAAGCGAATCCAAACCATCTGTCTAAAAATCAACAATTACAAAGTTCACACACAGCCCAAATAATGGTTACAAATAGTCATTAAGTATTATCATACTATGATTTACAAATATGAGTGGATCCACAGGATCTATTCAAGGTTATTTTTCCCATAAACACAAGTGTGACACAAGATCACAAGATCAGAGATACTTGGTATCAAATAAACAAAAAACATCAAACTGCATCTCAGAATCTTCAGAGGTTTGAACACAGTTCAGTAAAACAAGTGAAACAAACATAATCACAGGATGCCTTGTATCCACACTGACAATCAACGTAATCACAAAGTTAACACTCTAATGTCAGACACATGACAAGATATTCAGTAAAACCTGAATCATGTCAGCCCTTCCAAAGGAAACCCAGCACATTGTGCTACAGTATAGACTCTTCTGCCAAAACAGAGGAAAAGGACTCGAGGGAGTCTCTACTAGAGGTCTGTGACATTCACAGAAATGGTCTTGTCCTGTTTGTGGAGGTAACTTTGCTACCATTCTACCAGGGCCTCCACAGAGCACAGCCAGCCTGGCTTGTACCCTTACTGGAGCTGAGCTGATGTTGAGGCGAGCTGGGAGGGGAGAGGCTGTAGGGACTGTTCCTTCTGGACACCTGCAGCCCCTGGAAATGACAGAGCAGCTGCCTGTGGGCTTGAGTCTGCACCTTGCACTGGGACAGGAAGCCAATGGCCTCCTGCACACAGTGGGAATAGCCATCTCTGGCAGTCATTAGACCAGACGGCATTGACTGCTGCTGCTGCCAGCTTCTCAGATAGGACACAGCCATCTCTAAGATATCAGCTTTCTCCTGCTTGGAGTCAGGTTGTTGTCTGAGGAACTCTGGACCCAGCAGGGATTTAAGCTGCTCAATGCTGGTGTTGATGCGATCTCGCCGCAGTTTCTCCACCATCGGTTTTCGCAGCTGAAAATAAGAAGAACCAAACATTCACTCCCCTAGAACACTTTAAACTCCACATTGTAAGGACATGATTCAAGAAAATTTAGACATGTTGTTTACCTTGTGAGCTGGACCTAGGTGTTCCTTAGCTAAGGTTGCTGGGCCATAAACAGTGGGAGCCATCACTCTGAGGAAGAGCTGATTTGCTCAGTCAGAAGTGTCAGTCGAATCTGAGCTGCCAACTCTCCTGCCTCCCCCTGTATTTATACACCCAAATCTCCATATGAATGTGTGGGTCTTGAGCTTGTTGGAGGTTCTCACAGTCCCTCGGCCAATGGCAGCGCTGGGAAGGGCTTTGAGGAACGCTGGGCTGCCACATGCTCAATGAAGTGTTTATGGCTGTGGGGACAATTGAGTGTGTCTCCGGGGAGCAGGTGGAGGAATAGACAGTGAGAGAAAGAGCCGGGGTGGGGTGGCTGGGAGGGGAATGGGAGACTGACCTAGTGCTTGTGTTGATATGGGAAAGTGGTGACCCCAGAGAGAAGCATGGCGCTCTCGCATGTCATCTCCACTGCCACGTAATTGAGCACAAAGTGCCTCTGCCACTGGCACACGTGGGTGTTACAGGGGAGCAGCCTTTAGAAAAGACAAACATGCAACCACTTCCAGCAGTTTGACATGGTGGACTCTCCTCACCAAGCTGTGCAACAGTTGAGAGGCCTTCACACAAGCAGCCTCAATAGTACCAGAATGCACATTAAAATGGTCAGATTCTTCCAACCAAATTATGGCCCTGCATTAGAAAACAAGTTAGAGCTACTTTTATTTATTTCTCTCTTTGTGTTTCTGAACTTAACCTCTTAACATTGAAGTGAACCCATTCCTGTGATTAATGATAACTTTTTGCTGACCAATTTCATTACGCTTTGGTTTAAATAATATAGTTTATAATCTGCATGATTTCCTGATCACTCTGGATATTTTTCAATCTGAGACATTTTGACAAGTGATGGATATGAAAGTCCTGCATAGTTGCTGCTTAGATTGACAGTAATGCCCTTCCCTTCATCAAAAGTTAGCCGAGAAACCTGCAAAAATCCTCAGTTGCAAAACATAGTTACCACTGGCGATGCTTTCTTCCACTGTTAACTGTTGTTGTACTTTGATCAGTGCTTTCAAATCTCCACAAAAGTATAAATTATAAATGCTGTCAACGAAAAATTTGGTAACAGATGCGTGTTACTGGAAAATTGGTACTCACTGATGAAAAGCTGCTGTGAAAATCACTTGAGCAGCTGCCTCAAGGCTCAACCTGTCAGTCTTTATTTGATGGTAGATGATCATTATAAAGTTTTATAGAGGTAAAGTGTCTGACTGTAAACTGTGCCCACACTTCTGCAGCACAGGCTCACACGCCCTTCCAACCACACACACAAATTCACAGCTGGCTGGCCTGCCTGCCACTGGCCACCTCTCAGTCACACGCTTCTTTCCTGCATGTGTGGGACGTGGGAGACGCTGTAGTCTGGAGCTTCCCACACTTCAGCATTAATGACACTGAGGCTGGCCACACAAAGGAAGTGTGCCCCATTGAACAAAGATTGAGTGGCCACCCCCCTCTCAGCACACAGACACACATACACAGACACACACACATAAAGAGGAACACAGGACTGTCAACTGGGCTTCCAGGCACACCATCTGGACCAATCCTGTGCTATTGTCAGCCAATCAAGCATGGGAGATGTTCACCGTGAGAACTAGAGAGTCTGAAATAGAGACAGAAAGTTGAAGAAGAATAGGGTGGATGTGTGTGTGTGTGTGTGTAATATGGCAAACCTTGTGGACAGTTTGTTAAAAATTTGGAATACATCTGAAAAAAGAAGAAAAAAAGGACAAAGGGGACTCCTATACAACATTCATGGAGAATAATGTACAAGTAGGACACACGTAACAAATGAAAACACAAGAAATACCACCTCCTGATATAAAGTGGTGATTTTTTATTTTGCTATTTAAAAAAAAAATGGAATTGTGGGGCCTTGCAGTTTGCATATCTGTTCAACATTTTATTAAGGAGACATCATTCTCATCAGTTAGGAAGATGTTTTCCTCCACATATCAGTCGCATCCACTGGATACAATCGGAAGCCCCCCTCCCCATGTTCTCGCCAAGGAGGGGGCCCTCCCACCTTTGTCTCTGTTTTGGTGCTGTTGTATTTCAAAAGTTAATAAAATGTATTCACATCCTCTGGTCATAACCTTGCTTTTTCATTGGCTCAACACTGAGATCCAGCATCATTCATATTTCAATTCTTTCCCCCAGCAAGTACAAGATGAAGGTCTTGGAGAGGAGGTGTATGGAGCAGTAAAGGACTGCTCTGTTCTGGAGAGCAAATTCAATGTTCGGATGTCAAGTTCTGACATGGGGGACAGGACAGTCTCCTTCTTTGCCCTTAAAAAAGCCATGATTTTTCACAATGGCTTCACCAAATCCTCCAGGGAAGCCCTCAGGCTCTTCACATTAAAGGCTAAGGAAGTGGCTCCCCTCTGCTGCCACTTAGGAGACCTTGAAGCCATCTAATAGTGGACTACATAGAAAAATGTTTTTTCAGGATGGAAAAACTGATTATATATATATAATTTTAAAGCTCATTTTCTTACTATGATGCACCCATAATTTGGTGCCCACTTTAGTGAGTGTAGAAAGTTGGAAAGGTGTTTCTTGCCTCTTGGGACCTGACTGATGGCATCCGTTTATCTGCTTGATTATCTTCTAAATAGACTTTTCTTCAAATTTTGAACACAGCTGCAAAAATTGTTCAAGTCATCATCAATATACACATTTTTAGTGTTATTTTTGAAGGACTCCGTACCAGACAACATTTCTTAGATCTTTACTCAGTAGCACAATTTATGGAGATTTGGTGCTTTTTTTCTTTAAAAGACAAGGGGTACCATATTTGTCAGAGATGATAGGCCAAATCGAACTGTCAATCATTTACGGACTCTTTAGCAATTATTGACATGGAACACTGTGTGCTGAATGAATACTCCCTGTAAAACAAATGACATTAACAAGATGTTCACAACAGCTGGATTCTATGGCAAAAGATGGACATATACAAACCCTCATCCTATCCACATTATTTGCTTCTCCAACTCTCACAAATTGCCTGGTGAGAAAAATGCCCCCCTCTTGCAATCTTTGGTTCAGGTGGAAACATAGGTGCTTTGTGAGTGATGACTCAAGAAGTGATGCATCTCTTGGAATGGAAACAGAAAAGGTTACCCTGGATCACTTGGAATTATTACGGCTTTATTAATCATAGGCTAAATTCAAAAAGCAGACATTCAGCAACATTTGAACAATTGTAGCAGCGGGAAGAGGCAAATTCATAATAAGCTGAGTGAACTTCACACCATGCATTCTGCTTAAGAACGATAGTATAAATGTTGAAGCTGTATGTTGAAAATGCTGATCAAATCACTGAGGTCAAAACTCAGTGGCACTTTGCTTTTCAGAATTCTATTCAGGTGACTTGACAGATCTGCCGGTGGTTTCAGGAATACCAAAATCTCAATTCCAAGAGCACAGAGGCCCGCCAAATAAAGAAATTGATGGAAAGTAAACTGAGGAACAAATAACCATTAGTCAAAGTAAATAAATGTTAATGTGACAGAATGCAGGTCTGCTTTATTATTAATTTAGACAGCTCTGACATATTGCAACAGATGGAATCTTACATGTCCAAAGTTCACTTCTCCAAACAACAGTTTTCAAGAGGAAAACAGAACATTATTAATAATTATTTTCCCCATTTTGCATCTAAGGTTGATAACAAATCTTTACCAAACACACGAAATGAAAAGAAATACCTTTTTTTAAGCCATCACTCAAATTCCAGTTAGAACCTACATGAATACCAAATAGCAAAAGCCCCGAAGAAAAGGACATTAGCTCACAATCATGTGACTCGCGAACAGTCTGCTGCTTTAAAAAGCTCTGCCCAAAAACAAAGGTAAACCAAAGAAACAAAAAGGAAAACAAGATAAAATCAAATGCCACTACAATGTAGTGGGTCAAAACCCAAAACACAATTGACCTTAAGCATTTCACTCAGATTGGCGGGATTGGGAGGGATTTGAACAAAAAAAAGGCCCTGCTCACAGAATTCACAGCTAAGTCCCATTAATCTAATAACTGTATTCATTCCACTGCAGCCACTTTGAAATGTCATATCTGGGTAAACACAGGTTAACTTCATAAAAGCAATTGCAGTTCAACTGTGTTTAGTGTGTCACAGTACCACTTCCTAGTTAGGCTAAATGGAACAGAACCATAATTAATAATGGCCTACACATGTGTTTATCCTTAAGTGACACACTAAAGTGCTCTCTGTGAAACCAACAAACAAAAATGTCTCCGACTCAATCATCTGTATTGTCAAGCTTGCCAATAATCTTGTCAGTTACAGGTAGACGTATGAATTCTGTTTTAGTGTGTTCCTTTTGCTCAGTAACAGCACTGTGTGTTTGATTGAATGTGCGGTTGTGGCCATAGGTGGATCGTTTTTAGACTACTCATAGTTTCTGCTTCTTTGTTGATGTCTTAAAGGAGAGGAAGGTGAGAAGGAAGTATGGTGTATTAACTGTGTTTCTGTGTAACAGTTTGTAAGAAAACAATTTGGTAAGTGTCCCAATGACATTTGGAGAGTGGTTGTGCTTCAGAGGTTCTGAAGTGAAGTGGGCCATCAGGGTAGACAGTTCAACAAATCCTGAAGGAAGAGGTCTGGGTCAGCAATGTCAGAAAGGAGACCTAGAAGACAAACACGAGTTAACATTCACTCATTCAAAGAGTCTTTACACATCAACTATATGGGAGTTACTCATCTAATTAGTACAATTTATTTATTAAATTTTGTCAAAATAACTCAAGATGAATGGAAAAGAGAACATAAAACATGTTCATAATGAACATGAACAGAAAATTAAAATCAAAATTATTAGGGATTTTCTTTCAATTATTCATTGTTAATATTATGGTAATTGATCGATTTGTAGTGTAGTAATGATTTATTTATTATTATTATTTTTTTTTAATTTCGTCTCAATGTATTCTGGCAGATTTAAGCAGATTTTCAACTTGCCAATTAGGATTGTTATGATAGGAAAAATCCACAAAATTTGATCAAGAAACATATTCTGAACCTGAGGGGAACAGGTCTGTATTCATACTGACCTACAACATCAAAGAACTCTGAGAGGGATTCGGCGGGCATGAGTTCATCCTGGAATGCCCTCAGCACACGCTCCGAAGCTTCATAAATGGGCATATCATTGTGACGGATGTACTCTGCAAGCGAGAAGGACCAGCCCCCCTCTGTGTTACTGGTTGGAACTTTCTGCAAAGCCAGAAAGCAGAAGGAAAGGTCAGTTGATAGATTATGCTGGAAAAGCTGAGATTTCTTGAAATGTTGTTTAGTCCAATATCTCATAATGACATTTTACCGGATTTTCACTTGAAAAGGACATTCACAAGCTAATATAGAGAAGGTCATGAAACCTGAACCAAATACAACATCAATATGCAAATGGTTTTCAAGTGGTTACCCTGAACATGTCGTAGACCAGGTCCACCAGGCCCCAGAAAAGAAGAGGGGAGCGATAGACAGCATATTCTTTTGGTGCTTTATCAGTGAGCCTGATGACAGAGGGAAGGACAGGATTGGCGAAGGAGCACATTAGCCGCTGAATTCGTTAATAAATCCATCCATGACATACTTTCCATGGCTAAGCTATGTGCCTGCAGTGCCTTTCTAACGCATATAAGATACATTTAATTCTACACGGGTGCTAAATAAGCGTCAATTGTGAAATGAAAGACTGAGAAATTGAAAAGATGCATACTTGTTGGTGCCAACTGCTGAGACCTTGCGAGTGTGTGCGTTGACCAGGAGTCTTCGAAGGAAGTATATCCGTGAAGTTCTCCAACGTTCCGGAGGCATGACATGCATGGCCAAAATTGTGAAATAGTGCGGTCCTTCAACATCGTACGAGCTCTCCACCCATTTCTCACATGGCTGCTCCTGGAAGCTCTGAAGGTTCTTCTCCTCCCGGGATGTAGCCCTTGTACTGTGAGGAAAGAGAAGGGTTTTATTCCAAGAGTTTACTGGATTAGGATTTTTGCTGTTAAGTGTGCACATCTACACTAAAACTTATGAGGACAAAGCTACATACGTGTTGAGCACATAGAGAACAGTATGGATGATGTAGGGGATTAGGTGAATGTTGCTTTCTCTGCCTCCTCCTCCTGTGTCCACACTGAACGACTGTTCAGTAGCAAAGCGAAGGAACAGCAGTTTGGTATCTTGGATGTTGAGTTGGTACGTGGGCTCCCGCTGGCCAGTGCACTCTTGCAGATATGTGTTGTGTCTGTGTGGTAGAGAGTAATCCCATTTGGTATTTAATATGTGTAAAAAACATTGAGGAAGTATTTCTCATTGGCATGAGAGCTGATATTTGAATTTACCTTGCTAAACATGTCGCAAATGCTGATTCTGGCACATGTGGCCCCCAGACAGGAAGTAGCCCATTGCACTTGGTGTTAGCATTCTGGAGAGCAGCACTCTCCCATTCCTCTCGCCCCCGAGCCAGCCTTCCACAATAAAAAAAAAAAAAAAAAAAAAAAAAAATCAAGTTACACCCAAGAGATTTAAAATAGTAATACTAAATTTAAGCCGATGAATCTTTGTTGCTACCTGACAGCTGCCAGATGGCAGTCATAGTGGACTATGTTAAAGTGCGACACAGTGCTGTAGCCCTGTTGCTTGCGAGGTTTGTTTTCAAAGTCCTCCAAGGGCACACGCTTTGTGAAAGTGTAAATGCCTAGGACCTTGGTGGGCTGAGATAGAGGAGAATAGGACCACAACATGAATATAAAACACAAAACCCGAGAATAATACATGTCAGACTCATCATCTTAAAGTGTTTCATAGTGACTGGACTTAACACAGCAAGCTTAAACCAAGAAAAAAAAATCTGGTTGACTGAAAAGCAGACACATTTTCTCCTTCTGCCCTGCAATTAATAGCCGGCAATTTATTCTCAAATGAGTTTTACTCAAATTAAAGAGTCACCTGAAACTTGTAGCCTTCTCTACAAATACAGCATGTCAAGCCTGGTTCCTCGATGAGCTCCTCCATTTGCTTCAACAAGGAAGTCTTTGTCACCACCTGACCCTTCTCATTAGTCTGCAAGTATAACACTTTACTTGCAAAAACATTTAAATGACAACATACAGCCACAAAGCTACATACAATCAAAAATAATTTATGACAACATTATAAAAAGATGGATATGAACCCAGGTATGGAAATTATGGAATCAGTTGGAAGCTGTAGTTTGGGAATCTGCTTTCTTGCAGCTTCCCAAAATATGTTCTTTCAGTGAGGCGTGAACTGTAGTGCCCCCTAGAGAGTCATAACTGGAGTTGTTGGTGTGACAGTGTGTTATTAATATTGAAAAAGTTTAATTCAATTAGCAGACAGACAAAAGAAAGACAATCAAGAGTGAGGATAAACACAGAACTGGAAAAAGCAGGGGAGTACCGTCATGCCTAGAGTTCCCAGGGCTTTCTGTCTCATTGCCATTGCCATACGCTTCTTCTCAGCTCTTGTCTCCCTGCGAGCAGCTTCAATCTTTAGGTTGACATCACTGTGCTCCCTTAGGGCTTCAAGTAGGTTTTCTGCCAGTGTGCCAATGCCTTCATCACTGGATACCTGCTCAAGCTTGTGCAAGTTGGTTATCGAATCATTGCCGATGAGAACCTGTACCAAACGTAAGAATACATCTAGTCAGGTGATTTCTATTTTCCCTTTTTGGACCTCAAGAAAGATTGAAGCAAGCACATGTGGGTAGGGTAGAATATTTTCATAGTAAATATTTTTAACTATGGGTCTCTTGGTTTTGTAATGAGCGTAATTGAAGAAATTACTCAAAAATATTTCCTACCTGTGTGGGAGGATGCTGGGTAGCCAAACCTCGGAGCAATCTGAGAATGAAAGGCAGCGCTGGCCGTGAGAGGAACTTCTTCCACACATCTGCATCCAAACTAAACACAGGAGAAGAAAATAGTTCAGCCAGTTACATTAAAATGTATGAGCATAACAAAAAACTCTTGATTTGAAAAGAGACCCACTTTTTAGCATGTGGGATATGTTTCTTCATATAGTCCAGAGCACTTTGTGTGATTCCTTTCTGAAGAATGAGGTCTTTCAGTTGATGGCCATTGCTGTTATTTTTGATTCCAGCCGCAATCTTACAGAAGCAATCCAAAAACACTTTGTCATCTGCACTATGTTCTTCATCATACCTTAGGAAACAAAAGCAGGAGTCAGGTTCAACAATTCAGAGGTACTTGATAAGGACACACCTATATTTGAATTTTTCCCATTTGAAGTTGTCTACATATCTATGCTCACTTATCAAAGCTGCAACATGGTTTGAAACGTTCCACTAAGATCCTCATCTTCTCCAGTTCACCAAAGGACAAGTATGGGATGATGCGCAGCAAACCCTGCAGAACACTGGGGTTTGAGCGCACAAATGGGGTGTTGATCTGGTCCAACAGCATGACCAGCTGGTCTTTGTCTCCAGTGAGTAGTAGGTTACCCTGAAAAGTAGATTGTTTGTTGAACATTTCAAAAAAGATTTCTCAAGCTAGCTTTATTTCTACAGTGCCACTTGAAGTTCCTAATCCTTTAGTCAATGTATTGTCAGTGCTTACCTTGTCCTCTGAAATCTCTGCATTTGCTTCATCCAGAATGATCTCCATGATGCTGAGAACCTGCTCTGCGATCAAAGCTCCTCCACTGTCCTTGCTCTCCTGTTCTGCCACTAAAGCCTAGAAGAAAAATGACCTTAGGATGTTGTGTTCTAACACAAGCTTAGTGACATTCAAACCATAAAACTGCTGTTGTCCACTCTGACGTGACACACTTATAACAGTCGAAAAGCCACTGCATGACTTACCAGGTTTAGGGTTCCCAGCATTACATTGAGTGTGTTCATCTCCGGTTTGACCAGCTGCTGTCTGTTGATCTTCACCTTAACACAATAACTAAATAACTTCAGCAGAACCTGTGAATAAAAACGATAAAAGTCAATTCAGTGAAAAGAGTGTCCATAGCAAATGCAAGAACTTACATACAAAGATCAGAAAAGGTAATCAGTGCCCAAGGTTCTTATTTTCCAACTTGTTAGTTTTGAAGATCATAGAAATTAGCATTTTTTCTAATTAAAAAAGAAAAAATATGTTGGCATACAGTAAGTAGATGTCGTCCTTGCTTAAAATCTTTAATTCCAGAAAGACGGTTGAGCATGCACTCCAGTCCTCCACACTGAGCCATGACTCCTGCCATTTTATAGACCTCTTCATCATCCTCTTCCTCATCTATAAAACCAGGAAGGAAAAACATTTTTTTTCCTGTACTGTGAAGCGATCTCTTCTAGACAAAGGATGTTTAAAATCTTAAGACAAATTATGAATATGTGGTAAATCTGACCTGTGGTTGAGTCAAGCGACTCAATGAACTCCTCTGTTGCATCTCCCAATAGACCTCTCATTCGATAAATGATTCTCATTGGCTCACCCTTCGAAAAAAGAGCCCATGGAATACATTATTAAAAGGTGTAGAGTGTGTCATAGAAATGTATATCATTTAAACTTTTAGAAGGACCAGTCCTTTTTGATGAACAAACAGGATATTTACCTCATTTGTGGGGCACCAGACCTTCTTGTAGACTTCTGCCACTGACAGATCCAAGCTAATGATTTTGTTGTTTACTAAAAGCTAGGAAGCACAAATAAATTATGAAGCGGATGGAATTTAAAATGAAACAAACTTGTGAAGTTAAGCATGAATTTTACCTCCATTCCGCTGTCATCTTCAAGAAGAGCTACCAAGTCACAGTCCTGGCAAATCTTGTTCTTGATGTCCCTCATTAAAGGGCCGATGCCAGGCTCATTACTGCTGTAGGGGTTTCCTGGCATGCGGCCCTGTAGGAAGTCCTCCTGCTGAGGATCCTTTTCAAGTGTCACAAAGAACTCTGTAACCTCATTTTCCTCCTAAATCACGAGAGAAGACACATTTTCAAGTTGAAATAGGATTCAATGGCTCAACATTCATATTTTTAAAAATAAGACACTCGAGCAAAGGTTACTCACAGGATATATGATGCTGCACAGTCTCTCAAAAATGAAAACAGGTGTTCGGTAGTCATCTAGATTGTAGCGCTTTGCAGTCTCTATGCACACTGCCATAAATGCTTTGGTTTCAGACTCCGTACCTATGAAGAAGAAAAATGTTTATAAGTTTGTTACTTAGTACAGCTTTACTCATAATTGCTTTTTATTTCTCTTTTTGATTGTTTTCTCTTTAATTTCATTACTACAATCATGGTAAAACTCAATTGCCACAGGCTGATTCAAAGTAATATTTGTCAAAGTGCTTCAACAAAGAAGGTTTCTTCACGTAAAATAAAGTGCAAGGTAAGAATAAAAATAGATCAGTGGATAGCAATTTATTGTGATATTTGTCTGTCAGCCCATTGGGAGTAGGTGCAGACCTGTTGTCATGTCCTCCAACATCTCGAGCAACATGTCTTGAGTCTCGTCGATGAGTTTGGTTCGCTGTACAACCAGCTTCCTCAGACACAGGTAGCCATTGAGCACTGTGCCAACCAACCTACTCTTAAAATGTCGTTTGATGGACTCCACCTCCACAAATGATGAGAGCAATCCTGTGATTGAATCCCATGTAGAGAATTAGTTTAAATTGCATAAATTAATTCGAGAGCTGGCATCAACACATGATGGGCATCAAGGACACATCCAAAGGACAGCAACTGGCTCACCAGTCAAGCTCTTGAGAGCATAGCCCTGTTGTAAGTCTGTGCTCAGTGTGGCCTCCTCCAGAGCCAGGAGATTTGCTATTTCCTAAGCAAATGACACATTGAAGAATATAGTTCTGTTACTAATACTAATTTAAATCACGTTTTATCTGTGAAAGGATAAGGAATTACCTTCGTAATCAGGTTCCCAATGTAGGGCAGGACTCCCCGAGCAGCTAGGTAAACTTTCCAGTGTGTTGGCTTAATCAGTTTCTGGTAGAGACCCAAGTACTCAACCGCACATTCTCCAGCTATACTCAGCTCGTCCAGATAACTGACAGAAATGCAGAGAATGACTTAGTCAATGTTTCAAACTGGGGTTTTGTACTCAAACCTACTGAACATCTCATTTTCCCCTGAATTAAGATTAAAAAATATTGTCATTCATCTCACATTGGCATGTGTTCACCACAAATCAAATGGGACATTACTATCTGACCTGGTTTAAAAATAGCAAAATGACATTGATTAAAATTCAACACATTGACTGATTGAATTACATTTCAAGTATATTGACTGAAATTTAGGCACACTATGTGTTGCTTACATGACTTGATTATGTTCTGATTATAGCTCATACCTGGTGAGCAGGTCTAGGACCTGTTGCTTTCGGCTAGGAATTGTTGTAAGAGCCTCCACTATCGTACAAGCTGCCTGCCTGGCTGCTTGAGTGGCAGGTGTGAACAGGACCTACAATAAATGCAATATATGAAATTGAATTATTTCAGGAAGGAACATTGAGTAGGCATTCATGTAATAACAAATTAACTGTTGGGTGTTTCTTACATAAAATCTGATGTGACTTGACTTACTGGTTCCTATCATGACTTCTGATTAAGCATGTATACCACTGAAAGTTTAAAGTGAAAAGGAGCAGAACTAGAGGAGAACTTTATTTTACCTGCCGTAGCCAATTGTTGTGGCTCAGTTTGAGTAGGCGCGGGAAAAGGCTTTCACCTTTTCTAGACCGCATGAACTGCTTCCACTTCCATACATACTTCTCCAGAAGGTACTGCCGCCGCAATTCAGCCTTCCCTTGTGGTTTTGCCCCTGTCTCCTGGCCTATAGTTATTGCAAAGGTTCAAGAGTGAGCATCTTTCCAGTTCTTGCTAGTAGTGACATATTTTTGAAATTTCTGCTTTGTAATTTGTCCAGATGATATTTACATCTAGCAGGGAGGCATTTTTTCCAGGCCTCATAAGATGCTTTGGGATCCTTTTTGAGCCACATTTGGGTCTGAGCATGGATTTCATTACTGTAGGGCCTCACTGTGGTCAGGGACTCAGTAGCAGCATCCTTAAAGAGACAGATATTTTTGTCAGATATATGGAAAAACATGAGCCATTTAATATGATCAGATAAGTTGCTATGTGCTATTTAACAGTTACAATAACTAAATCAAATACAATCATACAATCTTACTTGGTCATTTTTTCCCCACACTTGTGCTGGAAAATTAATTCTGTTTTAAATGCAGTCCTTATGAGTACTGGATCAACTACCGACCTATGTGAACGCTGAATTTCAGCTTTCGTTTTACAAAGCAACCATACCACCAACAGGTATACATGTAGACCAAAGAAAAAGAGAATATTCACCTTGTTTTTCTTGCTAGTAGGAGCTGGAGGTTTGATCAATTTCTGCAGGATTCTCAGGCACATCAGAGTGATGTTCTCTACCACTACCGGTGTCTTTATGTTAACTGACATAAGGAACAGACTGAGGGCTATATGACAAAATGAAATACTTTTAGACACAAATCTCACTTTAAATTCATTACAATTCTGATTTTATTACTTAAGAAAGACTAGTCAAACGATGATAATGACATGATATTGTAACATTGATTTATTACAAACATTATCAAAAATAGTAGCCTGTTATACATAATATAAAATCAGCCTACAGTCTGCCTCTAGACAAGGCAGACTGTATTTTTAATATAGTCCGACATTTATTTCTTGTCCATATTTTCTTTCTAAAAATAAATAATCGCAATGGAAAAAATTGGGAACCAGTCTTACCACATCGCAAGCGTAATTCCCAGCATCCTCCCTCTTTTGAAATTGAATCTGTCAGCAGCAACATCTCATATTGGAGATTACTAACCTGAGAACATAATCACTATGTCAATATCAACCAAGTCTTCAAAGTTAATCTGCTGAGGCTTTTATTCTCCGAAATAGCATGAACTATAAAGAGCAATATACAGAAACAGGCAAATTTATTAGAATTGGAAATTTTTATTTCTTTCTGCTAAATAGCATGAAAATGGGCATTACCAAGTCAGGATTAGCCCAGTGTCCTTTGAGAGCCGCTGAAACCTTGGCAATAATGAGATCATTCATCTGTTGAGTGGCCTCCGCATGATCTCTGAACCAAGAAAACACTATGTTATTAGTAGCATATATTCTATGTATATTGCCATATAGTTTCATTGTAACAACTGAATCAACCAATTTAACTGCAGAAGGATATCAGACCTGGTAAGAAGACAGACCAGCTGGCGAACCTCCTCCCTCATGGCTGCAGTTCCTCGCCTCAAGTTATACTCAAATAGCTCACGGATGAGCCCTTGGAGGACCAGGATCTGTCTTAGGGCTGGGTTAGTGGCCAGTGCACGGAGCAATGTGATACAGTGACCAGTAACAGCTGAAGCACATCCGTAGCACTTGGTGGATGAAGTGTGACCACAGCCCAACACAGAGAGCGCACGGTACTGACTGGCAGTGAATGTAGGTTGGTGGCTGCTGCTGCTTCGAGAAGACTTTGTAGCAGCCTCTCGCTGCTGCAGGTCATATTCTAGAAGTTCTTTACGAGATGCAAGAACTTTCTGTGAAGAAGTACACAAATGTTATGTATTCAAAAGAAAGCAACACAAAACCCACTTACAATAATACTAGGTATTAGGAGTTACTAGTGATAGTGGTAGTGATTCTTCACTAACCTGTATAATTTTGGAAAGTTCATCGAATGAAGTCTTGCAATCTCCGCTATACTCTTGAGCAAGCTGTTGAATGTATCTGTTCACATTTGCAGAAGAAGCACCAAGACCTGCACTTGCTCCCGTGTCCTCCTGCATTCAACAAAAAGAAAAGAAATACGAAATAAAAAGATTTATACCAAAAGATTTATACCATTAATACCATGACACCTCAAGCAAAGTATCAGTGTCTTAAATCAATATTTAACAATAATAGAAATGTTAAAAAAAGGTAATCCTTCACATTAGTCAGGCTTCAATTTTTTAAACTCTAACATCACAGTCAGAATACATGTACCAATAAGACACTAACCTGTGGTTTCTCTGGTGCTGCCTCATTGACCTTTGATAAAAGGCTCTCCAGTTGGGGTCGGTGACCCATCAGCTGGTGATAGACACGGTCTGCTTTGTCAAGCAGGGTGTTGATATTTGTCACAGCCTACATAAATACAAAGGCAAACAAAAAAAATGGAACTGAGTAAAACAAGTTTCTCTCTAACTCAACTGCTTTTCGCATCCTTATTATGCCTTTCTAAATAAATAAAAAGCCTACCTTTTTCCTGTCTTCCTCATTCTCAATGGGATCCACAGCACAACATGGTTTTGCATAAAGCATGAAGTCGAATCTGGCATATTTGCAAAAACCACACGCATTGCACAAGAATGGATCTTTTTCATCATAGTTTATCGACCTAGAAAGAAGTAAATGAACAAAGAACAGAAATAAATAAATCAATTTCTCTGACTCCTTTCCAACTTTTTCTATTTACACACCAATAGAGGCAAACTATACCTCACCTGCACTTGTGGCATTGATACACATTCTCACCGCAGTTGCCACAAACCCCTGGGTTGGCGGGGACAGACGCACTGCAGCGTGGACATTGCAGGGTCTCAGTGGACGCTTGGTAGTTCTCATAAAAATCTGAGAACTCTATCATGAGATTGGATGCAACAATGGGTAAAGGAAGGTCAATCTTCACCTCTGTTTGTCCTGGGGTCAACTGAACCTTCTTTGCTTTGTGCCAGCGAGCAGGCCTAAAGAGTAAAACATTATTGTTATACTGTGATGTGAAGCAGTGCCTTTTCATAAACTTAGAACCAAAGTGACAGAGGGTAATTCCCGCAGTTTTAATGAACTTGGGCTCATGGTTCATAGTCTTTATGATTATGATCTTTAACTATTATGATTAGTTGTTATAGTAAACATCAGTTTGGACATCTAAACTGGGATGAAAAAGGAAAGGGATGGACAGAGAAATTGAAAAAGTGACAAATTTGGTGAACATAATTGAGACATACTTGTTCTTCAGTTCCACAATCGCTTGCACAGTCCTGTTATTGTAGTAGAGATTGATGGTCCGCACCATCTTCGTTCGTTTGAGGTCACCAATTTTAACAGTAACTTTACTGATGGTATGGCTGCCAATAAGCTTGACAACCTGCTGTGTGGTGGTGTGGCGAGTGTCCACTTTAATAGAAGACAACTTGATATTCTAGAGGACCAAAGAAGTAGATAATTGGTAATAATATTTGGAATTGATAAAAAAAATGTTCTTACAACAGAAACTGTCTCTACTTAGTGCGGGTTTGTCACACATACAGAGAAGGGAACTTCTGGATTATTGCACACCAAGCAAGGGTCGCTCTCCAAATAAAAGCCATCAAATTCCACCAAACCTGACAGGGTGCTGCATGAGAGAACAAAATAAAAGTCCATTATCAAGAAGTGGAAATCACCTGCACTAAATTAATTCTTCTTTGGATAATGCATCATATTTTCAGGCATACTTATAAATGTTGGAGTTTGGGTGATTGGTCAATATATGATTCTGTGTCCTCAAGATTTCCACAGCTTTCTGGGAATACTCCTTCAGCTGGAAAAAAAATCCCAAAATTCATTAGCAAAAAACAGTATGGTCTTTAAAAATGCAAGACTGTAAAGGCTCTAATTTAAACAAAAATTAAGTAATAAAATAACCATTCATAAAATACCAAAGCTGAACAGCTGGTGGGTAATTACTACCAGCTTTGATGTTAAGATGGGAAATACAGTCTAAAATCATATAATAACAATGAGCAAACTCTTTGAAAAAAAACTACAGCCAGTGTGATACTCAAACCTTTTTTTCTGTCTGAGGGGTCTTTAATGAGAAGTATCCAAGGAGGTCAACAAATTGAGCAGCTTTACGGCCATATGCAGGTAGCTCTGGCCAGATAGCCCATGTCAGTTCCAGCAACAAGTCCTGCTGGGTTTTACTGGAGTTCCTATGCAAAGATTCACCAGGGTAGGGAATATTTTCATAGCAGATTAAAAGACAATTAAACTGCAAGACACTGATAGTAGCTTGCTGTTACCAAGTTTCTATATATACCTTTACGTTCAGACAGTACCTGTAAATATGTAATGCCAAGCAGTGGGCTTGCCACCGCACTGCAGATGAATTTGACTCCAGCAGGAAGCAGCGCAAAAATTGGATAAGTGTCTCCTTGTCTGCAAACTTGTTAAGCTGACTGACCAGAGCCATACACAACTGATCCTCCTGACTCCCAACTCCGTCACCTGTGATCCAACAGCAGACACAAAACGGCATGAAATCCAACTACTGTTATAAGTGATACATCATCCCTTTCAAGTTTGTGGGTGATAGTCTATTTCTATAGCCTGAAAAACATTTTTTTTATTGTCCCACCTTCTTTTTCTTTCTCTTTGTCCTCTTTTTTGCTCTTTTTACTAGATGACTTGCTTTGAGAGGGCTGAGATGCTCCTCCCTGTCCAGCACTACTAGAGCCACCTCCTGAAAAAGATGAGGAAGAGGAACTGGCAAGGACCTTGCTGCCACACAGAGCACAAGAGAGAAGTTGCAGCAGTACTGGGGAGACTCCTTCATCTACTAGGAAGCTGACCTGGAGCAGGAAATACAAAACCGCTGGGAAAAGGGGAAGAAAAAAAAAAAGATAAGGGGAAAGATTTTATTCATAAACCATATCTTGTCTAAAGCATTACCATCTTTAAAAAAAAATCTTGAATGCACTTACAATCATCTTTCATACAAAATTTTTGCCAGTTAATCGTTCTCTGAGTGGCAATTTCAGCGCAAGCTTTCAGGTGTTCCATCTGCATTAACAGAGGGCAGTTACAATGAAAAAGAGTGAAGTTAAGTGTACAACCATCAAACAATATTTAAAAGAAGTACCCTTACCAGACTGATGAGTGTGTCATACTGTAGAGCTGAGCCCGATGTAGCTGTCACCACGCCAGCACGGAGGAAAATGCCTTGTTCCTCCAGAAGCTTTTTGATGCTCCGCACATGTGAGTCAAGAGTATGCAGATCACGCAGCTGACGGTATTTCTCTTTGGAACCGCAGATAAACAGCAGTAGCTTTCTAACTTGTCTTCTGACAAATGGTGTCTGTTGGATCATCAAATACTGAGGAACCACAGAAGAAAGAATAGGCAGTTTGTTCAAGAAGAAGGCTATCAAAAAGGCAAAAGGCAAAAAGGATTCATAAACTAAATTACGGACTTCAGACAAATAGTAGAACCAGGAATGGTCAAAGACGGGGGGTGGGATACGGGGATTGGTGTCAGCAATCTTCTTGATCTGATATGGCAGCCGGAGAACCATTTCAGTCAGTAGCTGGGAGTAGGCTTCAAACACATCTGCAGCATGTCCCTTTTGGAGGGGGTAACAATGTCAGTTTGTGCGAATCATATATGTGAAAAATGATGGTTTCTCGCAAAGTTTTTGGCATTTGACAACTTACCTTGACATACTGGCGCAGGAAAAATGGGCTCATATCTGGAGGCGAGGAGGCTGTGTGAGGGCGGAGAAGCTGGCTCGTGGTAACAGGTTCTTCTTCACCTTGCTGACTCTTCCAAAACTCAAGGAGTGATTTTAGAACATGGAGACAGTAGTCAATGGCACCAAGACTGAGCAAGGCGGTCGCTGTGGCATTGGAGATCAGTGAAGAGGACTGGAAATGGGGCATATATCATAATCAGTGATGGCTGGTGACATGACAGAGCACCATTCTCATGCATCAAGCCACTTTTTAAAAAACATTACATAAAATAACAAGTAAAGCACAGCGTAATAGCTGCAATTCTAGGATTTCGAGCTGTTGTATCTGATGGATCACTCGGCGCAAAAGTTGGTGCTCTCTTATCTTTTGGAAAGGAGTGGAGCCTAGTGAACATGCCCCATTCATAACTGGAGTCTGTTAGATTTTTGAACCTTAGATGAGCAGGAAATACCATTCACTCACCGTAAAAAACGGAGAACATTTTTAACTACATTTAAATGTACATTAAAGAAGGTACACACAGAATTTATAACTTATAGCTCGTTGATTAAAATGTTCACATTTTGTACAATTATTTTATGTGATTCTTCTTTTGTCCTTCTTTATGTTAGACAGGTGCAGCGTAGCTAATAATGTATACACAACTTTGATTTCAGTTGCTTTCCATGGAAAAATTCCATCAGCAGCTTTAAGAGACATCCCAATAGGTGACTTCCTAATTTTCTGAGCAAAACATTAAAATTAGACAATATACCTCAGAGGAGGATTTGGAGCCAGACTTTGTCCTTGACATGAAGACAGACAGCAGTCTCATGATGACAAGATGAACCTCATTGATAGGGCAGCGCTCATTCTTTCTGGAAACATCCTGCTGAACAAAATAGAAGGTCATGTACCTTATGATGCATCAGACTTGGTATGTCACCATGAGTCTGGTTACCTTCTTGTTTATGCCAAGCTCAGCAATGAGCTGGGCAAGCAGATCATCTAAAGCACCCTTATCCTTTTCATCCTCCCCGTCAAGGTCTGAGGTCAACATGAGGATAACTTGCATGTATGGGATGGCTTGTACTCCGCCCACACTGTGTAGCTGAGGAAGGTGCTGAAGCAAACGCTCCAGAAGCATAAGACGAACCATGTGCAGCCTGACGAGAAAAAAAAAAAGAAGTAAAATAAAACCATTGCCATTTTGCAATCAAATGAATGAAAACATATCCAACTGTGTTGCATTTGCATTTAACTAAGATTATAGAATGTTTAATGCTTCTCCTTTGGCATGTTACCTGTTGCTTGTGTGGATGTCTCCCTCATTTTCTCCCTCTCCCTCTGAGCCTTCACCTTCCTGCTGGGCTGTGGTGGTGCTGATGGCCCCTGTACTTGAACTCACACTGCCTGGACCTGCTGGGTTGCCCTCCACAGCTGTGTCCCCATATGCACTACTGCGTCCTGACACTGAATACAAAAAAAGAAACAAGGTAATGCAGACCAATCTAAAATTTTAAACATTAGGAATAAGGTTTATTTTTAAATTATAACGCGCTTGTTTTATCACATTAACAGATCTGGTCCTTTTGCTTATTTACACAAGGTTAAAATAAAAAAAAGCCAAAGAAAAACATAGTTCTGGTGAAAAAGGAAGGTTGCGAAAGGCAGTACAATGTATAATGAACTAAAGCACATTATTTTCAAAGGACCATTTAATATATTCGTGTTCAAAAAGTATTTCACAGTTAAGTGAATGGATAATTGTTGTATTCTGCCATCACCTACCACTATGCTCCCCTGCAACAGAGTCGATTGCAGAACCTCCACTCTCTGAGCCCACACTGCCTCCATGCTCGGCTGGGGAGGTTCGCAGGGTGGAGCCATCAGTCGCAGCTGTGCTGCCTTCATCATCTGATGCCGGTGCTGAAATCATAGCAATAGCTGAAACAGTAAATATAACGCAGTCATCCAGCCAGGATTAATAACTTTAATTTGTGTGCCACAAATGTAATAAAGCATGCAGAACTTTCAAAACCCTCCAGCCTGCTATCATGAGTTTTCATTTTTTATTTCATTAGATTGTTTTTTATGGTCGACTCCACAATGGCTTGATGACTTCTTAAAAGTGACATTTTATTCATAAATATTGCCATTGTTTCATCCCAAAATCCGAAACAATACCCACAGTAACAGTGCAGACATAAATAAAATTAATCTCATACTTGCATTACAATGGTCATTTTACCTGATGCCGTGGTGTCTGAAAGGGTACCAGCATCCAGTGATGAGGAGCTTGGGGCTTGGCCTGAGAGGCCTAAACTCTGAAGGCCAAGTGCACTGCTGCTACTACCTAAAATATCACATTTGTTTACACTATTGATATGCACTAACCAGGAATATTAGATTAAAATGTGGTCAGATTTCTAATAAACATTCTGGGTTAAAATTTAAGGTGTTATATCACCAAATACCCTTGTATAAGGACAGAACATTGAACTTTAGAGTAGCATTGACAATGTTTAGAGTTTTTCTTAATTACAGAGAATGCCTATACTGTATTTCAGCAGTAGGAAACTGTAATTTGGCATGCCACAATATAGCTCAGGTCAAATAGGGGAATGGGTGGGGGAATCTATTTGCTTCTACTAACCCTGTTGATCCTGCTGGAGACTGAGAGCAATTGCCAATTCAACCATAGTTTCATCATCAGCATCTGGAGGGATGTCCAGCATGGGAGGGAAACCCTCTGCTCCAGCCAGTAGAGCCTCCAAGGGAGAAGGATTTCCATTGTTGACATTTTCTGCTGTTTCCAGGACCATTGACTCGGACTAAGAGAACACAAGATATGCTCGATCTATGTTCTAACTTGTGACAAAGAGGACAGCAGAACACAGTTCTTCAATGGCCATTACATTTCTTTTGAAAGGTGAGTCGACAATGGTCTGTGTCACTTGTGCTGAAATCTATCATTTAGTTTTTCACAACACCCACATTTAAAAGTAACTGTTGCTCACCACCATCTCAAAGTCACCATGGTCCACTTCACTCTGTTCCTGACTCTCTTGTCTACCCTCTTCTCCCCCAGTGAGCACTGATGTCTGAATTTTCTCATCTGCATCATCATCGTCATCATCATCCTTGTCTCCTGATATGGAAAATAAAGCAATAAATGGGAAAGAGCTCATTTGGTTTCCTGTCATTTTGCGCAGATTAAAAGTATATTATCAGTATAATTCATGGACTACCATGTTAACTTACCCATTGGTGTGTTGGAGCGTGGGGGTGATGGAAGGGTTACATGTCTACGTTTGTTTCTTGGCCGAAGTACTCTGATCAGTGCCTGCTTGCAAGCAAAGCTCACTGCTGCATCCTAGAATTGGTTCAGTGAGTGATTCATTAGTTAGCATTGCCAGCAATTGGGACTCTGACCCAAACTAGATGTCCACATTATGCATAGTTTACTATATGTAGTATCTAGAATTAAGAATATTACAACAGAAACATTTAAATGTATGCAATAACTTTCACCTGACCTAATCTTTAAGTGTGTCAGTTCATTTTGTTGATAACTTGAGCATAAAAGTACCTTTACAAAATTATTGAAAGCAAAACTGAACTTACAGGGCACAGCAGCATTTGCATGTAAATTTTTGAGGCTATATTGATGTAATCAAGTTCACATGTGCAGTATGCATGAATGATATCCACCAAGGCATTTACAGTTGCTTCCACATGAGTTAGTCCTTAAAGGTAGAAGAGAAGAAATTCAAACATAGGAATTGTATTAATTTAAGTCAAAATACTACTATTGAGCAAAAAAAAAAAAAGTTAGTGTACATACCAGGTAGACAAGCAGGTGCAAGAAATGCATTCTTTGGTTTCAGGGCATGAAGTTTCCAAAAGTTATTCATTAGTTGTGTGATGAAATTACAGCTCTCACCATCCATATGTTTTTGCCCATCTTCTGTCATCTCTTGTTAAAAAAAAAGAAATTGCACAATTTAAAAAAAGTTTTTTTTTTTTTTTAGGATTGCTACTCTGAAGACAAGTCTAAAATTTGGACAGCAAACACTTTTTCAGAGAACATTCCTTTTATATACTGACTTTTTATAAAGCATTAAATCATTTTATCAGAGAGTGGTATGTAATTCCTCAGTCTCCGCTATATTGTCACAACATTAACATGTTGCTCACCAGAGTCATGATGGAGAGACTTTGTTTCTGTATAATGCACCAAATTGTTAGGTCTCATGATTGCAATTGAGCGGGCAGTGATGACAAGCCTCTGGAAGACATCAGGGTCAAGCTCTTTCCCCTCACGGCTGCATCCGTTTAGACACTGAACAGCATTACTGAGCAAGGACTGGTCCTGGTAGAGAAGCAAATAAGTATAGGACTTTAAGTGTGTATGTACAAAGCAGTTAGTTTGGTTTGTAACATTACTATAGATTTCTGAAGTTGCAATTTCAGTGTCTGTTGATTTAAGCTGTAGAAGCAAATCAACAATCTCTAGAATGAAGACAGGTTTTTTTCAATACTGATCACAAATCCCAATGTGAACTCACAAGAACAAACCTAATATTGGTTACTTCTTTCATAGTTTCCATTGTCCTTCTAATTTCTAATTGTACTTTTGTCTTAAAAGTACAATATCATTTTTACTGAGCTTGTCAGATAACTAGCTTATCAGATGCCTATGAGCTTTGATTTTTATCTAATCATGGTTTTACCTTGTGGTTGTGATAGGCTGTACGACTGGTGTGGAGGCTAGCAAGAAGTCCCTTGGTTTGCTGCTGCACACCTGCTGGGGTTGGCATAGACAAGAGAAGAGTGGCCAGCTCCAGCGCAGCAGCCTTGTTTTTCTCCTTAAAAGAGTGAAAACTAGTTAACATACCCCTGTAAAGACAAGCTGGTTTTATACATTCGGAAGTGAAGGGATAAGACTTTACCTTTTCGACGGAAGAACCGACTGCAAAGCAACTTTCCAAAGCTTCAAGGGCACTGACCACCAACCTAAAATTGTAAAAAAAAAAAAAAAAAAGTTTAAAACCCGTTTCTATGCTATATTTAAAATTTAAATCATAAATCTTAAGTAAATAAGTGTATCTCAATCTGTTGCAATTACCAGATAATACAAGTGCTGAAAAATAACACTGAATTCCATAGAATAGGGGAAAACATGATTTTGTTGTTGAAGGAAAGATGGTTCATGGCATGTTCAATCTCAGGCATGGACACACAAACCAGCACACATGCACCAAACCATACGAACAAGCAGAGAAAGGGCAGTTACTAACCGGTCCAAGGTTGATAAGGACTCAGTTTCACAACTTTTTATTGTAACATTGGGAGCAAAAGAAAAAAGAACAAAAAAGTGTGAGGATCACAGAAAGAAACAAGTGAAATTAAATGATTCAGTTGAACAAAAGAGAAGCATGCAAGAAAAAAATGACATCGCAACAGCCATGCACCAATAACGTGAGGGACGAGCTTACTCCTAATTACTAAAATGTCCTCAGTGATTCCTTCCACATTAGAAAAAAAATTACAAAAATCCTGGTAAAAATCCACCAACATAATTACTGTTTGCTCAATTGCTCCATTTCAGAATTGTTATAATTTTCTTTCTATAAATAATATGAAAAGTAATTTTGACCTGGCAATAAGACAGACCACAATACCAGCAAAATGTTTGAAATACCATAATTCAAATGTTCAAACTTAAATAGGACTTTTGCCAAAGAAACTGTTTTACATATTAAAAGGATGAATACTACAATTTAAATGATATGTTGAAATTTTACTATGTAGAAAATGGTCTAACAAAATGACATACATTAGATTTTAAATCAATCAGTCTTAGATGTAGCTTTATATCATGGTACATGGTTAACAACTATAGGAGACTGACAGTGAAACTTGTGTTGGTCATCCTGGGTTGAAAGCTCATACCTCTCCAATACAGTGCCACTGGTGGTGGTTGGTGTAGTTATATCCCCGTCAGATATGCCATTGCCCTGATTGAGGTTGGGACTGCAGACGTTATTGACAGAGGCAGAAGAGAAGTCCTCTGGTGGATCTTCAGGCCAGCCAAACTGCTCTTTGGTTTTCCCATAGATCTTAATTGAATCAAGCATTGTGACGCCAGCCGGGTCAACGGATGCTCCAACTTTAAAATAATAAAACAACATCAAACTGAATTCTCAGAGGGCTCCTAATTAAATATCAACAGCAAATTCAGTGATGAACTGGAATAGCTCAGTAAAAAAAGGAGGCATTTTTATAACATGATATATCACTGAAAATGTGGTATTCATGAGTTACCATTTTACATTTACGACCAACTCATCGACTGATATTTGTTAAAAAAAAAGGACACCCTTACTGAAGATGGATAGCTTTTTGTCAGCTTGTAGGGCCTCCTCTCTGGTGAAGGGGAAGTCAAACCATCGAGCTCTTGTCAGATTTATCTGCATAGTGCGGCCAAAAACCTCCACATAGGAAGGAGCTCTCTCAATGGCTTGAGTGCCCACCTGCACCCGCATGCCCGTCATTACCATTGAACTATTATTGTTGACTGCCTCCACAGTGAATCCCCCAGGCTGGGAAGACATAATATATATTCGTGGGTTTAGTTGACCACATGTGTATTAATCGAAAGGCATACAGATTTTATGCGATGGTCAAAGCTCATGTCTACTATTGGCAAAGCTCAAAACAAAACTTTATTCTTCTAAACACAGGGTTTTATAATCCTCTGCTTTGCTCGAATTAAAACAGGGAAGAAGAAATTAAAGACAACACCAAGCTAACCTTCACTTAAAATTGTGCTTGAAAATGACAAGTTCAGACAGATTTGCTGTTACTGACCTACTAAACCGCTATTTTCTGAACAAGCTGTTTAGACACTACTCCCCTCAATAAGATCTTCCTTTGCATCAAAATGACTGTGGAATTACAAAAGCATTTTACTCTTAATGTATTTGGTAGTAAAATAATGCTTGAGTAGTGTTTCTTTTTCGATTAAGTTAATTAAAAGGGAAAACACAGCTAATAATGACTATAAACAAATGTTAATATTATAATAAAGTACAAACAAAAAACAAGACTTAATATCGCTAAACACTGGTTTATCATAAAAAAAGTAAAACATCAAAATAAGGAATAGTTTTATCTAAAATGTCATTACCTTTGTGTTTGCAACATACATCCCAGTAGAATTGAGTCTGTGTTTGATCTGTTGTCCATTGTAAACCTGCAGTAAGTCATTGCCACCAAACTCGACCTCTGTGAGCTGCTGGTTATGCTCAAAAAAATCAACTGGAAATGTCACCTGGCTGGAGGTACGGTTGGCTGAAAGCAAAACCATGAAGTTGAAATTCAGACATCATCCCTACCACATGCAGGGGTAGAAGCTTGAAACTTTTAGCACATTTATTCTCTTTTGTCAGGGCTATTTCTAGTTAATGTTTCTGTATCTCTATCAATAACCATTGGGAAGACTATTTGAAAAAAAAAAAAATAAAATAAAAAATCAAATGTGGCCAGATAAATTAAAAACGAAACATGTTCATGAACTATTACCAACATTTAACACTGGAAAAGGAAAGGAACTGCAGCGACGGTACAATAGTCAATTCATTTGATAGCTATAGTTACAAATATCATTAAGTTGCCAAATATTGGCATGGTTTGTTGTTGTTTATTGGTTAATGATCACAACCGAATGTACTTGATTTTCTTTTTTCATTTGAAACGCAAATGGTCTTTTTTGCCTTACTGGTTCAAACTTACTAGTAGTAGCAGCTTTGCGCTTGCGTACAGGCTTCATGATACTGATGCCACAGCTGGGCTGCAGTGAGGGCTGGAGCCAGTACGAGGTGTTGTCAACATTAGCCATGTAGATACGCAAGCTTCCATCCTCACAGAGGAGAATCATGGTAGTACGCTGCTGCTCATTACTGGCAGTGTGCCTAATCGCCACCATATCTTGAATCTGGGAGAAAATGCGAGTAAAAATCAAACTAGTTGAATACATTTTTGAACAAGAATGTGTATATACATACTTCTCAATTGTGGATAGGATTTCAATTAATCACACTGTTTGTGACAGGTATTTATCAAAAGTGTCAATTTAATTTCCTAACCTGCAAGACACAGTTGCTTTTATTTATTACAATAGCAAGTGGCTCATTACCTTTGCTTTGGCAGGCAGAGTTTTAATCTCTTGAATGAGAAAAGTGTCAGGCTTGACCATGATAACCAGTGGTATGCCAGTTGTCTGTTGCACACAGCACACAAGTCCTGGGTGGTTCATGACCTCAGACCATTGGCAAAGAGCAGGTGACATCTTACTGCTGCCGCCATTTGAGCTTAAGGCAAAAAAGATGTAGACCAATTAGAATCAGGACTCACCTTGGTGAAAAATTTAAATTTGTAGCAGATAGCTGTTAGTGGTTAGACTACAGTTACTGATTCTTGCTTGTCTCAGTTTTTGGAGCCCTGACTGTAAACACTGTACGAAAACAATGTAGCCGGACTGAAAGATCTGACTAAACAAGCAAGTGCGGGAGGACTAACATTAACATGGCACAGTTATGAAATGTGTGCAGTACTATAAACAAAGAACTACATTCTCAATAACTGACTGAGATTTACAACAGATCCAATACATTAGTCGTGGGAACTCCATATATGTTGCGGAAGAAATAATACCCTTTAATGTTGATGGGAAAGAGTCGCTGCACATCAGTGGTACTGCGACTCACAGTGGCAGCAAAGGACTTTCCCTGGCTGTAGCTGAAGAAAAGCATCTGGAGCACATGTGAGTAATATACAGAAACGCCTCCTCCAGCAACCTGGCCATTGCTATCCTAAAATCACACACAAAGATTGTAACTTAATTCCATTATCTAGCTGAATCAGAAAACCTCCAAGAGTTCAACTGGTGTGCCAAGATATTGAACTTTTCTCACAGCCAACGGCTGCCTGATAAGATGTAATAAAAAATACTATACTGGATGATACTTTTTCCTCATTTTCATCCTTCTTACCTTTAAATCTTCATGGTTTATCTCCAACACATTTGTGACGTAGAAAGGGCCATGTTGGGCACTGCTGGATTCATCCATGATCTGGGTATACATGTAACCTGCTGAGGACATAATGACGATGATGTTCTTCCCTTCTTCATTGAAAAGGAAGGTGGCATCGCGGATTTTGGAACTTGGGAGAAGGAAGTAGTACATGGGACTCAGTGCATCCAACGATAAGTCATAAATCTGTTTGAAAGAGAAAAAAAATTATGTGACAGCCAAATATTGTGAAACTGCAGGGTTTAGCAAATATCTTTGGTTAATTATTTAATATTCATGACAGACATATCTAAACCACTATACTTTATATGTCAAGTGACACTTTGCCCACAGTATGTCAGCTCTCAAAAGACATACCTTAACAAAGTCAGCAGTGATGATTGCAAGCTCTGTTTGTGAGCCAGGTAACCAAATAGCTTTGATGATAAAGTTGCCTGTGGCCAATTGTGGGTGCAGCACCAGATGATCTGACACAGAGCCCGTGCTACTGAAAGTCAGTACATGGCAGTCCTGGAAAAAAAAAAAAAAAAAAACACCACCACCATAAGAATGACAGCACAGTTGAAGACAAAAGACTTATCAAGCAAGTATTTATATGCAAAAAATGTACTTAAGGATTTTACTAGACCAGCTCCCAGAAATAAGTCCTGAATTATGCTCAAGATCACTGGCTCAATATATACTCTTCAATAACATTATGTTACAACAAGAGTTTCCTGACCTTAAGCCCGCATACAGCTAGGTAATCTTCATTACAAGCATTGCCTGTTAAACTGAGGACAGTAAATGGAACAGGGGCAGAGGCCAGACGAGTCAATGTCAGCTTCCTCTTGCTTGAGTCAGCCTGCTTCAGCAGAGTAGACAGCTGTAGAACTGTTATCTGTCAAAAAAGAGATGAGGGAATTAAGCTTTAGTTTTGAAAATACTAGAATCTGATGAAAAATATCACCCCCCCCCCCGCAAATTATTACGTTCGAACATAAAATAAAAATCAAGAATTAACAAGGGAAATTTGTAACTTACAGTAACAAGAATCGCATTCGAGGTCTCAATGTCAATTCAAATAACTCTTAAAAGGGCTGTTTAACTAAATCCACCAAGTGTTAGATGATAGCATGCCAATATAAATGACAAAGTACAGAAATGTTTAATTGCTCTGGGCCATTGGATAAGTAACTGATTATCTAAGCCTGCAAATAAATGCAAGTTTAATCGTGGATGTCGAATTAAGATGTATTAAGAATTCTCCCAATCAAGTGGGATCACATGGTTTTTAACATTATAATGCCCAAACTAAAGCAGCATTTTGCAGCTGGTAAACAATGATCCAGGTAAGCGAGAGTGCCAATTTGTAACTAAATGTGCATTTTGTGTGCCCCTCCGCCTGATAGGATTGAGCTTTTAGGTTTGTGCTGCTCACCTTTCCCTTTTCATGGCTGACTGCAAGGTGTTGGCGGCGGCCATGGGGTGAGGACAGAACGCACATGGCAACACGCCGGAGAACATGTGCACTGATGAGCTGGCGTATAGTTTGTCCCTGATCACCACTGTAGTTCATCCTCACATTCTCAAAAGCACCTTCCTGGGAGCCCAATGTCGGTACCTAAAAAGAACCAAAAACGAATTATTAGTTCCCTTTAAGAACATGGAATCTTTGGATGTAAAAGTTAGGTCAGATTTCTGTAAATGGAAAATAATTAGAAAATAAATAATTATACAAAGTATGTAAGTCATTATACCATCAACTGATCTGTCATCTCCACATTTTTGTCCTGAGTATGTAGTTCACGAAGGGCATGTTGAGCACGGCTACTACTTCCTACAGCTGATGCCTGCTGGAAATTGGTCTGAATGGCTTCCATAAGAAACATGAGCATCTCCAGTATGATGGCTGCAGTGGATGAAGCCATCTGTTGAAGACAGAGAGTGCCAAATACATAACTAAAGCACAAAAACAACACTTATTACTTGATGTCCTCTCTGGGGTCTTTTTGACTGAAGAAGTGAAGGAAAACAAAGAAAATTACTTTGTGATGATTATAGAAAAATACAGATATCTCACCACTTGAGCCAGCAATTCTTCCTGGCAGCCCTCAATTGTTTTGCACACACTGCTCTTCTTAGGTTTGTCTTCATCCCCAGGTTTTCCGTCACAGATGGTGACCTTGCCCTTATCGGAAGGTGAGGCATTTTGGTGGCGTGTAGCACTCTCAGGCATGCGTAGTTCACTCTGAAATGCAGATGACTCTTTGAGAGTGGAGCCCATGCCACTGCTGGGACTACGTTTGACCAAGGCCTGTGGATGATTGAGCAGAAAATTAGCCTGTGAGAAAAGTAACAGTTAGGGTGCACAGACACAAATAAAACTAAATGCTGCAGTTCTGTGGATAAACCTTATCAGTCTACTTGATCACAATTAGGATTATGTGATTTTCTCTCACTTGCTAGCTTGATCAAATGGTGAAGACTATGCTTCAGCAAAAGAATTAACAAAGATACTGTATTAAATATAAATTACCCCAAAGGCAAAGATCAACCTTAGCACTGGAACAATAATTAGCTGTAAATGGAAGCTTATGCATGCAAAAGCCAGATACAGTAACCCAAGTTATTCCCTTCTGGGACAGTAACTCAACTAATTTGCAAAGTGAAAACATATTAACAAGGAATAAACTAAACTAAAATATGCAATTGCATTATTAGACTGATATTGAAATGACATATTTAAATTGGACAAACAAAAAGAAATCCAATATGGTAAAACAAGTAACATATGGTAGAATGAAGTAGATGGTGCATTCATTAACGCATGCAAATTCAGATTTTCATAGTATAGGATTAACTACAAAAGGTGGCCTTTATAGAACAACAGTTGCTGAATGCAGATAATATAGTTTTTTACTTTATGGCCACAAGTGTGGACTAGCTATAACCCTGACCAAATGAAATGACTGGATGGAAGTCAAGGGGGGAATGACTTGCAAGCCAAAGTTACCGCTGTTGTTCTCTTCCCATGATGACCTGAGGTATTCGGTCTCACCTGGCAGCTGCCATCCTCTTTGGCACCGCAGTCACAGAAGAAAGAGCCATATTTTGCATAGGAGATCTCATGGTCTTTGTGACAGACCTTAGCACACACTGTGCACACACCTACCCCATCCACCATCTTACACGTGTGACAGTGGTACCTGCAGAATTACACAAGGGAAGTGGGTGAATCATGTATCAGTTTGATAGCAACATATTGACTGGCATAATATTTTGTTCTATTTATAATTGGGTAAAAATTAAAAGACAATTAATGGCAAATCACTCATGACTAATCATAACTTAATTTCATCTATGCAAAGCCAAGCTATATACGATTTTCTTTTTAAAATGACAATTTTTTTTGTTGGTCTCATCAAGCTCGACATCCTTATACTAAAATGAAGGTTTTCTACTAAAATTCCTCGACCACATCCCATGGAAACAGAACTGGTACCACTCAAGCATCATGCCAAAAATGACGGAAAATATAGTGAATTAAAATAATTTCTTTACCAGTGCTGGTTCATGAACTCCTTCTGAGTAATGGTAAAGGTGCAGAGTTTGTTGCAAAGAGAGTCTTCATCCTAACAAATAGTGAGACAAAGTGCATAACTTAGCAATTGGCAGCGTATAAAACTGAATATGGCAAATAAAAATGGCATTTACTGAACATGTTTGAGGAATATAAAGTAGAACTGTTATTATTTCTTGTGTGTAACAAAATATACCAGTATACGCTTTGGAGTGACAAGGCTGTCGAAAGGCAAAAAAATGTGAATTTCTGCCACAGACTACTTGAAACAGAATAATGCCTGTATGAAAAAAACAACATGTGAACCTGAGAATACGCTACAATATTTTAATAACTACTGCCTAATCCTGGCATCTCGACCATGGTCCTCATTTACTCTCGAATTCAGAGCAATACTTTGTCTTGAAGGGTCTTAAATTCTTTTCTGGACAGGTCTTAACACAGCCATTTCAGGAATAAAGATAAAACAGGGATGAGATCTTACAGAATCCTCTGCCTGAGAATCATCATCCTCTACTGCAAGCTCTTCCACCCAGTCAGAGTCAACTTCCATGGCCTTCTCTTCTCCCTCCATTAGAAGGGCTGAAGTACCTTGGCCATTGCTTTGTCTCAAGGCATTCATCACATCAGCCAAATAAGAGATGATATGGCACGAGCATTCCAACATGCTAGCATGCTGAAATCAAGGAACAGATGAAAAATGATTGGTATGACTAAAAAAAGCTAATGTTTTGCAATAGCCAAGTAGAAATAAATGTATAATTAGCCAGTGTTTAAATGTGCACCTTGTTTATATAAAAATAGTGGCAATTTCATTCAAAACTTGTGATAAATAGAAAACATACCTTTCCTTGGGACAGATTTGTGCTGACTTTTTCCACAACATTCTTTTGTGTTAAATACTTTTTGCTGCAGAGATAACAGAAGTTTACAATACTCTAAAAAATAAAATCTGGGGAAAGCATGTTAATGAAACTGATATCTTACCATCTGGTCAGCCAGTCAATGACTGCTCTATGCAGTTGCAAATGGCCAGCTCCCTGTCCTGCACTGGCAAGTGTGGCCATGATGACCATGAGCTCAGGAAAACCTGTTCCATCACTACTGGTCAGCATGTCTGTTGCCATGGGAATCAGTGTGCTGAGTAGGACTGTACAAACTCCTTCGCCCACCTGGCTATTGTCACGTACGATATGAGTGGTAAGCAGCTGCAACAGCTGCCGGTTTTCCTGCACAATTTCCAGCTGTTCTGAGTCCTTTGGTGGTGTGGTCGTCATGCGTGTCAGCCATGACTGCAAACGAGTGGGCTCAACACATGCTAGCTGGGCCAGTGAGCCACAAAGACACAGTAAACTGGGGTTTGGGCTCTTTTCCGCTGAGGAAAAATGCAATACCATATAAAGTTGCAAGTATTCTGTTGCATCACATAAACTGCACTTTAAAATGTTTTTAATTATTAGTAGGGGTCCTTATGGACCCACAACTCCAATAAAAGGCAAGCAACTATCCTTACTTTTATTGCTTGGTTTTCAATACTTGGTCCTTTGCTATTGGCATTCTTTTTTAACTGACTTCCCCATAATTTAAAAAAAATGCTGAAACATATCATGGATGTTTCTTTGTGTTTTCTAATGCACAAGCCTTCATTCAAATATTATTTGAATTATGAATATACAGTAGAAGGACATAAGCGCTTACTGAGCTGGAAAAGCTTCGTGAAGAATTTCAGCACCCTGTTGCAGAATTTTGCTGATAGGTTTTCATTGGCTGTTGCCATCATAATCTGGACAAGCTCTCCACTGAGAAAAGATGGACACAGAATAGTTGAGTAGCTTCGTATTCTTGTGCAATATTAATAATGCAGTCTGCGTCATAACTTGACCAGATATACCTGAATGAAAAAAACTCCTCCATTGCTTTGCGGACTAAACTGTTCTCAAGCTGTTTTTCAAGGTACTGAAGGCATTCCTCAAGGACAGACTCATCCAAACCGCTAATGAGATGTATAGATAGACAAGTGTGATAAGAATATACAAAACATTACATTTGCAAGCTCAAACAATATGGAACAGATAATGATTATTTATTACCTGTTTGGGTCTGAATGATTGGCAATTATGTTGTAACACCCTGTCACCAGACGATCATAGATGCGGCCGAGAAAAGCATCTGATTCTGATGGCCCAAGAATGCGCTCGAGTGAGGTGCTGCTGATCTCAGCCACACTCTCTGTGCTGCCCTCCAGGAGAAGAGGTAGCAAAGTACACACAACCCGGGGAGGATTCAGGTCCTCTGTGCTGAAAAAAGTGTTAAGAAGCAAAATCAATCGGAGATGTCGCTGGAGGAGGGAGGTTTTACATGATTAAGCCCAATTACATTACCTCACACCCACACTCCTACATTGCATAGAAAGCAGTATGCTGGTTGTTTCTAATTCAGGTGGACAAGCACTTACACAATGAGGTCACCAGTGAGTCGAACCAAAGACAACAGAATATGTTTAAGAGAAGAGGCCAGCGGTAAAGACTGGCAGCTCAGTGTTCCCAGGTGAGCAGCTTGGATGGCACTGATGTAGCTCTCCGATGGTATTGTGTCATTGGCAAATGCATTTCGCTGAGACAAAAAACAAAAAGCAAAGGTTTAAAAAATTCAAACAAAATGTGCTTATGAAATGTTTGTTAATATTCAGTTTCACAGTTTATATATCTATACGAATATATATCTATATAGACTTTTTAATGAGAAAAAACATAATTTAAAAAACAAAATCAATTAAATCAGTCCATCAGTCCAATGTTTATCAATACAAAAAAAATGAAAAATAAATGACAACTCTTGAGATTTTCTCATAGTTAAACATAATACCATGATATTAGCATCTAGTACAAAGTGGGCCCCTGGTCAATTAAAATTTATAATAGGGAGTGGATGTGTTACACTAAAAGTTGGGGTACCATACCCAAGAGCCAATGTTGGGGAATTCATTGGTGTGGATGCCATTCCAAGTTTCACAAACTGTCTGTACAGTCGATGGCAAGTTCTGCATGATAATATGTCCTGAAATTTAAAATTCAAAATTTATGAATGATATAGTTTGTGTTTAAAAATCTGTGATGAATATTCTGGCCGATTTCAAATTCATCAACATACCAAGCGTATTGGCCTTACAGCGGGTAGACCCAATAGACAGAACTGCAGCATAACCCTGAAGCTTGGCATCTGTCAACTTGTTCTCCCCTTCTTCTGGGATGTTCATTAATAGGTATGACCTAGTATCATAATGTGGTATAATGGTGTAAATAAAAAAGAAAACAACAAGTCAAATATGTGTGTAATTTTCCAAACCTGACAAGACATTAAGGTATGATCTTATCGAGAAGTTTGAAGAAAAATGTGTAAAGATCATCTGTAAATAGAAAAATAAGAACTCAAAATTATTCAATTTTATGGAATTACTCTAGCAAAAATATTTGTCCTGTTTGCATGAAAAAAAAGAGTGGAATAAATTACGAGGGTGAAAAACAGAATCTTTTACTCATTTCATCCTGTTAATGTTGAAATTACATGCCTGCTTCAAACTCTACTGTCTTGGATCAGTTAAATGACTCACCTTGTGAACGCTGTGTAAACATCAGTGAGCTGCAGAATGGCAGACAATAGGTTCTTTGTGATTTCCGAAGACTTGTGGCTATCTGCCTCGATGGCAACCTTGGACAAATGCTCATCTAGTGAAACCTGCACTTTTGAGATGACTGCATCTAGTGTATAGATCGCTTGTAGAGAGGGCAACTGGTGAAGTGGAAGGATGATGTTTGGATCTACACTGGAGAAAGAAGAAATCTGCAACAGAAAAAGGCTGACAATATTAATTGCTGTCCCAGCCTTACTGCTAACATAGCAAAGGTCATCAGTGGTATGAATTACTTGTCTGGCAATGTATTCCTCTGCTAACTCCACGTCATATTTGACAGTGCTGCATTTAGCAGCTGTCATCTCAACCAGGGAGGTTGCTTGCTCTGTTTTCATTCCTTGCTTCACTAAGTGTTCCTGTCAATAATAAAAGGTCAGAGTCATAAAACAAAATAAAATAGAAAGGTCACAGGTAATACATAATCAAAAAGTTCTTAGGAGTACATGGTGCAGGTTGGTTTAATTCACAACTATTAGTTAGTAGTTAGTTCTTTGACAAGATGAGGGATCATAACCTTTTATGATTTAAAGAAATATAATATTGTGTTGTGACACATTTCTTCACAATCTGTCTTTCTAATAAGCAGTCATCAGTTGTGCAGGTGTCAACAAACCTTCATCCAGTTTACATAGGTAGATAATCTTAGACGCGAGGACCATCGCAGAGTGTGGAGGATATCGCTCTCGCTGGGATCAAGACAGTCCATCTTTAGTTGCTCCATAAAGGATTTAGAAGGCGGTAAAACCCCTAAGATCCTCCATAATACTAGAAAATAGTACTGAAGGGAGCAGGCCTCCTAGAAAGGGTGACAAAAATACTTTTTTGAGGCTTAAGGGCATTTTAATCAATTTTCTTTTAAATCAATGTACAAACAAAAAATGTAAAAAAAAACCCAGACCAGCGTGAAACTCTGATTGACACCTACCTGTAACTGAACGTGAGTATTTAAATGAATCTAATGGAGAGAAATATAACCACTTTAAATAAATACTAAAGGATTTTGGATTGTGATCCCTTTATGGTATGGATAGGAGGAGTAAATACAAAAAAACCCCAAAACAATAATATTTCTTTGTACATTAGGGTCACAGACTATTGGCGGACTGAATGACTAAAATATTTAGTCTCTTATAACAAAAGAAATCTGTTTTACATGAAACACAATAAATTGAAGAACTGTTAAAGTGGTTGCTGCAGAAAAAGAAAGGTGAGGAAAGTTGGTTATCAACTTGTTTACCCCATTTTCATGGTACATGAGGTTTGTTCTCACCATGGGAGTGATTGGCTTGTTCTCTTGTCTTCTTGCCGTGTCAAACTGAGAGCCTGCTGCCAGGAGCGAGATAAGCCATGCATAAAGTTCATCATATTTAACTGTTCCATTGAACAGCTTAGGAAATACCTGCAAAGGAAAAAAGTTATCACAAAAATATAAAGCACATCAACACAGCCAAAATCTTACATCCACTTAGTGAATAAAACTGTGTTAATACACCAGCATAACAAAACACTCGCCTTGCAGTCCAATCTGCTGATATCATCTTCAGAAGTCTCAGGTGACAAAACACAGTAGAATTTGGGCTGAAAATTTGACTCTAAGAAATGAAAGTTTATAAAAGTAGATTAAAAGATTAACATTTTGAATTAATTGTCAAAGTACACAGACTCTTCATCACACAATAGAAGTGGTGAGTAGTTATTTGAAATACTGACTTGCAAGTTCCTAAAGTTTGGAAATTACAACCAAAATTTTTAAAACAATGCATATGGTAAGTATTACGTTTTTTATATTGGTGGGCAACCAGTATTCAGAGTGCTTTTCCCAATAACCCAATCACAAGTGTAGAGTTTCAAGGCTTTTCCTCTGACTTTGATCTGATCTCTTCATTTATATAAAAGGAAACCAAAAAAAAAAAAAGCCCCTACTGTCTTACCTGCTGTGCAGTTTTTGGTCCAGTTCTCTTCTACCTCCTTGAAACCATAGTAAAGTGGGAGATTGCCATGCTTTCCACCATCCTGAACAGAGCTTGGCCCAGTTGATGGTGGGGTGAGGAGGTTGTACTGCACCTATACATAATCATGGCAGAGGGAAGCTGAATCTCTTTCTTATCACATTACTTCATTGATCTTAACTATATGGAGTGCAGTAATTCTTTTTCAGCAACAATCAGAAGTGATAATAGAGAGCTATGTAACCATTCAGAATGCTTGTTAAACAGTAAAAAAAAATAATAAAAAAAATATATATTTTTTTTTACTAAGTTGCCATTGGGATATAGTTATTTGAATTAATAAAGACTTTACCTGTTCAAAGAGGTATAATGGGGCCTTGGAATAGTGGCGCAACAGATAGTCAAAAACCAGCAGTAGGCGGGCCAGGTTGAGGGGCACAGTCTTGAGTTGAGATTCTTTACTTTGCGCTACGTCCGTGATGGCCTGAGTGACCAGAGTGAGAACTAAGCGACGCCCTCGTTCTGATAAATTGTGAAAAAGGAGTAGCATGAGCTGGAGGTGTTCCACATTAAGGTCGTCCTCTCCGTGAGCAGATCCCTGGAGTGTTTGTTGTTTCAATGTTCCCACAAACCTATGAAAGTCAAAAGGAAAAGTGGCAAGAGAAAAATGGCATTGATGGCATGTATTGACAGATATGTCAAAGTAAAAGGTGATGTTTATAAGTGTCCCGACTGTAGACGGATACCCAAAAACTCCTGTCATGATTCACCCAAGAAGTACTGAGCAATAATCTGATTCAGTAAGGTGCATGAAGCACTCAGATGAGTATGCAAAGGTTTGATACCTTTCCCAGACTTTCATACATTCAGGCACGTCTGGTTCTCCCTGCATGCTGGCTTTGTGCTGCCATATTAGGAGAAGTCTTGATAGGACAGACAACGATTGTGGGTGTATGTACAGAGGCCAGGGACCCTCTGAAAAGGGTGCAACACCTAACTGCTGGAGAAGAGTGTTCTGAAAATGACCAGAAATTTCGTAAGATGATCACAAGTCTTCAAGTATTTCATTCTTTAAAGTAGAGTTGAACCTCGACTTAAAAACACCCCTTATCGCGGGGGAGAAAAAATTGGTCTGCGATCAAATTTTGAATCGAGATGTGAACAAGCATGAGCAATGAATTTTGCTGTTGTAGCATATAGGCAGTCATGCATTGCACTCTGCGCTTTTAACATCCTTCATAATTGTGTTCTATTATATAGCTTTTTTGTTATTTTTCAGTAAGTTAGCCCTCATGATGCCTCTCAAAAAGGTCAAAAGTGCCAGTGATGGTGGTGGTGAGACGAAGTTAAGACTTCAATCTATCTGAAGAAGGAAATAATAGCAAAGGTCTCAATTCTGAGAAAAAATAGAAAAGTGACTGTTAATTTGGACGAATGTAAGACAGCTTGTTGGAGATCGTGTTTGCAAGGGTCACATATGCAAAAAGGCTTTACTTTTGCTGATCTCGTGAAGGAAACGCCTAGTACAACTGCTGGCAAAAAGGCAGCAAACAAAAGATAGACAGTAATAATTAAGGCTATCTTTACTTATCTGTATTTTTGCGACAAACAAACCCGTAAAATGTTTCAAAATAGTGCGGTATGTTCTTTGGGGCTGGAGAACAGATCAATAGAATTTACATTGATTTCAATGAGGATTTGATTCGATTCACAAACATTACAGTCCACAAACAGACTCAAATAAATTAAATCCGTAAGCCGAGGTTCTACTGTACTTTAAGGCGCAGATTCATGTGACATTTTATGGCATGTGCAGAACACATCTTTTGAGTGTATAATTTGTACATGTTAAGTTCTTAATGCAAAGCTTTTCATTCAAAGAGTACAAGCTCACTATTAAGACAGAAAAATCTGAAATTCTCCAAAGGATTAGCATAGTGAGAAAATAAAGCTTCCATTTACTTGTAGGGCTGGGGATGGCAGGTCAGATGTAACCAGAGTGTGGTTGAAGTGATACAAAGCAAGAGAGAAAACCTCATCTGAAGATCCTGAGGAGAAATGATTAGTTACAAGTGTTAACAGACTATGGAGTAAAAATTCGTTTAGTTGTTTTGCGAGCACTATTTTTTTTTATCGTACCTTTGACATCTTTGTCAACATCTTTGATGATGCTGGCAAGTGTAGCCATGTGCTGCTCTGTTAGAGAGACACTCAAGTAGTTGCGGATGAAATTGTTCCTGGACTTGAGCATTGAGGTGGTGATGAAATTCAGAATGCTCGAGGCTAAACTTAGGAACTATTGGGGGTAAAAAAAATAAAGAGTTGTTTTAAATCATAAGTAAGATTTGTCCAGTGGAGGTGACTTGGAGAAGATTCATTGTTCAACTAAGTTCATTATCTAAGCTATAGAATACTCTCACCAGTTCTGGATCTTTACGCCCTGCTAAAATATTTCCATTCTCGCTTGGGTTCTGTTTGCTGGGGCTCTTCAATCTGGGTGACGTCTCCAGCGGTGGGGGTGGGGGAGGGGGTGGGGGAGCTACTTTGTCTTTGGTTGGTGAAATTGTCTCTTCGAACCAAAGCCCCAAAATTGGTTCACTGTCATCATCTGTAATGACAGAAACATATATTTGTAGCAATCTCAAACAGCTGTGAATGTATATTTATGGGGTGAAAGTGGTGCCATCTTCAGCCAAAATGTACAAAGCTTCAGTCTGTCAAGACACCCACAACATCCTGCAGGCAGAGGAGCAAAGACTGCAAATCGTAAAAATGTGCAGACCTTCTGTTGGTGAATATCCACTTAAAGGAGATATAAAATCCATCTTTTAGGATTTTTTTTAAAGAATAGTCAGCATTTACTAAGGAAACCCATCATAATCTTCCCAATGAGAATTATTGGAAGAAGATACATCTGCTCTGTCGAACCCTAATGTTTTATCCTCTCATAGTCAATGAAACCCCTTTGACTAAAAAGGAATGTTTTTACTGATTATCATGAAAAATTAGGTTTCATAGTAATTCCTGTTACGAGCATGTTTAATTTTTTTTCTCCCCAAAACATGATCTAATATTACTGATAGAATGTTTTCAGATGAATACACAACCAAAAGGATCTTTGGATTCAAAATAATGGAAATACTCTGAAGTTATAGAGTAAGAGTGACAATCAAGGGACCACAAAAGACCCTTGAATGTTTTGTAATGTGCTTCTCATGGACTCATTCTTTTGTTCATATTCACAGAAATAAAAGGCGACATCATGCCCCTAAGACAATGGGCAGTCTACACAGCATATGAATGGGAGAATCCCGGGATGAAAGCATCACCTATTCTGAATGTTTGTCGAGGCTATGTTCCAAAGCAGGAACCGGACTATACAAAAATGTCTAATTTAGTAAGAAAATCAATGAATGGACTTTTAACCATGGAAGATGACAGCTCATTAGGTCTGTTACCAAACAAGATTTATCCTCTTTGACTCCACATCACTTATCTTGGACTGGATAAGGGAAAACTGAAAGAGGACAGTTTTGCCATTAACAATCCATCCCTGTCTTCGAAGTCATTCAGTCATCAGGGTCGCATAGTTGCGCAGAGATTTTTCTACATTCACACAGGGACTGACAACCAGAGGATCGGAGCATAAACTCCCTATCAGCAGCAGGTTGACACTGGCATTTGTTGGAAAGCAAAAGCTTCTGAATAAAGTGATGTGTAAGCCACTATTGGGTAATGGGCAACGAAAAGGTGTTCGCAAGCAGGGAGACGTAAATAAAATGAAAAAAGGTGCTTTATGAAAGAGAAAAAAATATGGGAGATATCTAAAATTGCTTATTTCCAGGCGAGTTGTTCAAGAGCAAATCTGCTGCACCAAGCTCTTCATTCATCTATTGTGTTGAAGTAAATTCCTGTTATTAATGGGAGAGAGGAGAGGTAATGTACATGAAGTAAAATGGGACAAGACAAATTATTCTATGACTTTAGCAAGACAGGCCATTCCAGGAGAAATTGTGCCCATCTATTTTGTTTACATCAGTGCCTCCAATACTTAGATTTGTCTCTAATATGTCAATATCAATCAACTTTTCCCAAACAGACACAAATGAAAAACATAAGATTATGGTCCTTAAGAAGGGATGAATTTTTCACTGGAGTGTTCCATTAGGGTGCATAATTTTGTGCATGCGTACCTCATAATTTGGCATATTTGTATTATTAAGCAGAAAGTAAGAGTTCCTGAATATCAAAAGTAGTCTCTCTACCTAGGCATTAATGCTTTTACTTATAGTATAGAAGATCTCAAAATTTCATTGCACTCTGTGTAGTCTTGAATCAAGTTTTAAGAATTCAGGATCATTAGTAACCAGTAACCAGTAAAATATATCTTGAGCGCCATGATTAAGGGACTTGAAATAATTCCAAAAGAAGTTAGTTGGGATTTAGAGGAATAGCTTTCAAAATTCATAAAAAGAAGCTTTTGGATTTAAAGGAATATCACTTTAAGTTGATATTCACGTTTGCATGCAACATACAAAAATTAAAACTCAGGTGACAACAAGACCAAGCAAAGTGTGTTTAAGCCCACAGTTTACAAGCACAACTCAGATTAATTAAATCTAAGAATAATACCACTGTTTAAACGTGGGTTCTACATTATTTTTGCTTTTTAGTACTGACCTTTTAGATATATATGAAAAGTGTTACACTCACAAGTAAAAATGTGACCAAAGAAGAAATGGCTGGGTAATGACAACAAATTATCATCAATACATTTCAATATTTACCAATATATCACAGAAAGAACAAAAAATTGGTAAGTATACATTTCTGATTATAATTTCATCTCGCTTACCTTACAAGCAATAACATCGCTGTACCTTAAGGTAAAAGCCACTATACTTGCATTTATTATGCAGGAAACAGCAAGGCAGGAAGTAAAGACTGCAAAGACTGGATTATGACAAATGGCTTAAAATTGTTTCAAGGAAAGCAATTTCAATCCAAGTCTGAAAACCGTGTCAACCTACCAAATACCAAATCAGTAAATGCAGCACCCAGCATGAATCAGGTATTACTAAAATTAAAAGATAATAAATAAACCCACATGATAACACCACTGGTATTATCCTTTGAACTGAACCACAGATGAACCTGATTAAATATTTCAATTTTGCTCATGTCAATGAAAACATTCAGCATATTTCAGATAAGAGGCAATTATGCCATGGGATCTTCATCTGTGGCTCTGTTATAGTCTTAAGCTTATACCCTAAATTGTGAGACATACAATAACAAAATGAATCTAGGACAGTGAAGTGGACATCAAGTCTTTGACCTAAGGACAGAAAACTGCTGACCTGAGACACAAGCTGCGCTTGTCTTCTCCTGTCTTCTCTCTGCTGAAATAGTAGACACTGTCAACTACACTGTCATTTAGGATGACAGAAATAATTTTGTGACATTTGTGTGTGTGTGTGTGTGTGTGTGTGTGTGTGTGTGTGTGTGTGTGTGTGTGTGTGTGTGTGTGTGTGTGCGTGTGTGCGTGTGTGTGTGTGTGTGTGTGTAGATCTTTGTGTAGTATTGTATTGTATTTTGCATGCAGGGAAGAGCGCACAGTGAAAGACAGGGACAAAGAAAAAGATGGAGCTGAATGTGGAGAAAAATGATATCAAGAGACAGAAGGAGAGGGTTAAATGAGAGACAAACAGAGAAATGTGAGGCAATGGAGTGTGTAAATCTATTTTATTGTGATGTCATACTGCCCCCCTTTGTTCATGCAGGGAACAGAATCTATCCTCAGTCAAAATGATCTTGAGTCTATGATTTGACACTCTGTCGCGAATCTTTTCAACAAACTGAATCCGCACAACCAAACAAACAAGCTGTATCAAGACGACGTGTCCAATTTTGATTTGAGTTCATAGTTGAACAGTATCAAGCAGATCTGGCTGAGGATATTGACTCCCCATGCGACAGATCCTGGCAGAGAGCTCAAAAGCAAAAAAAAAGTCATCACTGCAGAGAGAAATGTGGAGCCAAAGCAAAATGGATTTGATTTGATTTTTTCTCTAAACTTTTTCCTTTTCATCTATGTAAAAAAAGCAGTGTTTTGTCATTATTCATGTCAGCACAACAATTCTGCTACTACATTCACTGTTAAATTGTGATTGTTGTTCCTGAGATTAAAGTGAACTATTACAAAGAGAGCATGTACTTACAGGTGCCATAGTGTTTTAATGTGCTGTCACAACAGCAAGGCACTGTCATCAACATTTCACATGAAAAAAGCACTGATGTCTCGAAGTCTTTTAGGCATTGTTCACCCCCAATCAAAGTAGCAATGATTAAAGAACGATGATGTGTATGTATGAGTGTGTTAGTATGTGTGTGAGAGCTTCTACACAGGCTTTGCCATCTCACCCAAACTGCTCCACAATAACAAATGTTCCAGCTTTCTGATTGGGCAATTAAAAGCAGCAGGGGCACTTTGCTGACGGGTGAGAGTGTGACATCCATCATCTGAAACAATCAGCTCCTACCAACTAAGTGTGCTGCTTTTGTGTGTGTGTGTGTGTGTGTGTGTGTGTGTGTGTGTGTGTGTGTGTGTGTGTGTGTGTGTGTGTGTGTGTGTGTGTGTGTGTGTGTCTACCCCAAGCCTCTGTGTCCGTGTAAAGCATTAAAGCCATCAACGACGCGTGTATTT
>CAAKHD010035877.1:63327-74172 GCA_901007705.1 Fistularia tabacaria | reverse complement strand
TGGTCCTCTCAGCCAGAGGAGGTAAGAAAGTTAATTTGGCCTTTCAGGATGTATATTACTTAGTAAAATTGGACAACCCTTGCCAGTGTGTGTGGTTTGTGTGTGTGTGTGTGTGTGTGTGTGTGTGTGTGTGTGTGTGTGTGTGTGTGTGTGTGTGTGTGTGTGTGTGTGTGTGTGTGTGTGTGTCTACCCCAAGCCTCTGTGTCCCTGTAATAACTCCAAGAAATCAAAACCACAAGTATTTTTTCCCTTGATGTGCATACTGGCCATTTTCATTTAGAAAGACAAATTAATTCAATCATGATCATGTGTTTAAATCAGGAAATGCTTAAGTCAAAGGTCAAGGTCGGTGGCTAAGAAACCTAGGGTTTTTCTCAGTTTCCTGGGAAGGATCCTCAGTTATCCATATTTCAAGGATGCCACAGCACCCATCTCATAGTTTTAATTTCAATGACTCTTCAAACCTACTGGTGACTGTGTCCTCCTTTTTGAAAATGCCCCTACATGTGCTGGTGGATTCTGCAGTCCTTATCATTCCCAATAATCTGTGCATACAGTACGAGCTGTAACAGTGTATAATGAACAAAACAAGACATCAGAAAAATAGTGCCAACAGGGCCATAAACAGCCCAATGCCATAAACAGCCCAATGCCTGAGAGGATTAGCGAGATCCAGTGTATCATTCTATCGCAAAAAAACAGATTTTAGTAAGATAGTGTCATTTGCGACTTAATCTGGTGATTTATGATTGATTTTGGCAAATTATTTTAATGTTAGTATGAGTTGCTGGATACATTTTGAGTTTGCCTGTAGATTGTTCTTCCACTATTTTTTCAATTTACCCATTACAGCATGGTGAGAGACTTCAGAGATTCTATTTCTTTAATCAAATAAGTAAATTTTGAGTGGGAATAGAAATATCACCATTCAAGTGAAAAGCAATGAATGTAATTTTTGTAGACCTCTTGTATTTACTGGGGAAATCAACTGCAGCAGCTAGGGTTTGAGGAGGTGTTCTTGCTTGAAAAAACACTTTACCGTATTATTTAGCTCAAATTGGGATGTTTTCCTAAATCTAATCGGGTATACATATTGCTGAAATCAATAAATTGTCTTTAGGGTGTGTTACAGTGCTCGGTAGAAAAAAAAGTCCATCATGACCCTGCCTGTCTTCCAGGATTCGTCAGCCTGGAGTGCAGTACGTTTCTCCAGGTTTTGCATTTGCTGAGAAGGTGTTACCTTAATGTCCCTGGGTGAATTTAACTATCCCTTTCAAGGAGATGATGTGTGGTTAACTCACCACTAGATCATGTCATATGCTAACCATTACCAAGTCTTTTGACTTGAGGGCTTTCTGCTGACGCTTCTTCGGAACTGTGCCCTCAGTTTAGAAAACAAACCCACTCTGCACTATTGGGCTATAGTTTTAATAGCAATATTTAAAGAGACAAAACAGTCAGACACGAGCAGGTGCTGGAAGAAAGGCAATGATATAAAAGCACAGCAAAGTAAAGTTAAGTAATTTTTCTTTGAGGGTTTTATACATTTGTTCTGATGATATTGTAACAACAATGGGAATAATCGTTGCCTATCCCTGATTTTGTATAAATTTGTTTTTTGATGCAAGTTCAATTAATTAGTGCCTTGCTTGATTATAGTCCAAATTGAAATTACCGCCAGAAAATTTCAATGTCTGATAGTCCCTTTTCACCAATCAGACCAAGTATAAAAATGAATAAACTATAGACAAAAAACTAACTCCACCTGATCAAAGAGCTTTTCTTTACTTTTTAATTCTAATTTTCTTATTCTGTTTTATGTATATTTATTTGTTTATCATTTCCAAAAATAGCTTGATAATCACAGAATGAACCCAACATAGCTGTACTAAAAATCAATGTAGTCAATGAAAAATGTAATCTGCATCCAAAAAATGATGCCCTTCGTTATGAGGACCATTATTTAGAAGATAAAAGAAGAGACCTGTCATTCGATGTCATAAATAAAAAAGATGATGATTACCCATTAAATATCTGTTGAAAGAACATCTTAACAGCAATTGGTCATCTAACCATTTCCTGGATCTGCATGTTCTCTTGAGATACTGTGTAAAGGTATAGTTAGGCAAAGGAGAAGGGTCGTCATTGTAAGAACTGTGGTACACAGCAATAGCTTTTAGGGTCAAGTGATGAAGAATCAGAATCAACTTGATCATCCCAACATCTGTGACCTAAAAAATAATCAGTCATTTTAGTTGATTTGTAGTTATTATAGAAATTGTGCCTGAAGAGACTTGGAAAATAAATGGAAAGAAGTCATATAAGCCAATATTACTAATTTGACATGTCCTATGTGCCTCTTTGGTATGCAAAAGATGTGCTATATTTAAGAAAAGAAAAAAGAAAAAAAATAATAAAAAAGCCAGTGTTTCTAGTATTCATAGCCAAGCACGATATGCACTCAAATGAAGTTCAGCATCAAAGTGGTGCCTTATTCTTAGCTGTTGATTGTCTGGAAGCATAATTAATTCAGCAACTAATTCAACATGCCATCTAGCCAACCCAGAAATGTCCAATCACATTTACTGTTTCAGCTGGGGTTTGAAACTGCTCAAAGCCCGAGTCAGTTGAGCAGCTTTGAGACCCCTGAGTGAGGAACCAACCATGACACCATTAACTAAGAAAACACTGGGAATTAGTAAGATGAGCAAAAGTTGTGCTTTTCCACAAAGCTTTATTTAGTTAATTCCCTGTTGACAGCAAAGTCCATCCACTTGCTGAGAGAAAACTTCTTTGGCAGAAAGATTACTTTTTATCCCTAATTAAGGCAGCTTATTTGGATAGCTCACCAAGTCATAATGTATGCTAATACGTCGGCAGTAACTATGGCCTAAATATGTCCATAAAATTGTTTTTATTGTTATTCTTAGATGTACAATATATCTCATATATTCTCTATGTTTGCTATTTCTCGTTATGGCATTCTAGAACAATTGGAGCAATCACACTCATAACAGATTCTTAAACACACAAGTTACATTAAATCTGCAATCACAATGACCACAAGATAAAGATGAAATAATTTCAGGTCAGCAATGGATGTGAATAGGGAAATACACATGTGGTTGGAATTAAGGGATGAAAAGAATTTTCAGGCCACAATGATTAGCTTTTTGTGTGTGGATGTGTTCACCCTTCCAACAGACTATCTGACAGGCCAACCAATGAATGGTGGGGAATTCTAAATTGAAACATAAAAGGACAAGAGGCTTCCAAGATGTATAATTTTTAGTGTATCTATCATGGTTCCACAAAGATAATGAAATAATTAACATATTTTATAACTGAAATGGTAGAGAACGATGATGATTGTTGATGATTGTTTAAGCAGTCACTAAATGTCTGCAAATATGGCAAAATTTGCAATTTGACAAAACCTTAACATGGAATTTGCAGTTTCAGTCACAAACCAGCAACCGATTGCAAATCAGGATTAAATGGGGAGGTAAATTCCAAGTACACATCTGTTTCTATACTGGTACTGGAGGAGAATGTATCATTGTATTCTCTGGTTTCCAAGAGCTTCTTTATTCTTCACTTTTTGCTTTAATAAAACTTGAAAGCAAATTGGAAGATCAGCTCTGCAGTGAACCGAGGTAACTTTATAAGCTAAAAATAAATATTATGATGTAACAAGTTTGCTACTGTAGACTAACTAGTTACAAACAATTCAGGAAGAAGCACTAAATCCCTGCTTTCCCACAGAAAAGTTGTGTGTGAACCAAGACAACCTCACAATGTTCAGCACCTTCAGCATTTTGAAAGGAATCATATCTAAACCTGATGCATTGCCACTGACTCGGTCCATAAGTCCGCCATGAATGTGGTCACAAACATGTGAGGCGTGTCTTCCAGCTCACCCTCTCCCATCATGCGTATGTCCATCAGATATTGGAGTTCCTTGTAGTGCTCTTTCCCAACAATGTCCCTCGTGAAGAAAAACAGGTCTCCTTCCCCACAGTAAACAACTGGGGCTGAACCCGGCCCCACATTATTAATCATTTAAAAGCTTTCCAGAACCTCAGGGCCACCCAAAGTCTTTCTCCATGTCTATCCAAACTTCTACCACCCCCGGGTTTCTGTCCTACAAACAACAAAGCCGCAGCTCTTGTGTGCTTCTGGTATATATCATATTTTTTGGGAGATCCCTGAACAAAGTCTGTCCAAAGGCCCTCCTTCCACTGCTTTATATATCCTCTTTTACAACTTGTATCCAGAAAAGGATTCTCAGGTTGCTGCCACATAAAGCTATTCTTTGAATGATCAATCCATTCAATCCATGCACTGAAGTCCTATTGCTATTGGCATTGAACTGATAGCCCATCCAGGACATCACCGAACAACCCCAAGAAACCTGGAGTCTCGTAAAGATTGGGGATTCAAGCAAATAACAATCACAGTTCTCTATCCCCCCCCATATAATCTCCAGGAGGGTACCCTCCCATTCAGCTGTGACCTTGTGAGTATTCCTTCACCTAACCAACATCTTTACCCCTCGATTAATTTCAGATAAAGGAACTCCAAATGCTTGAGTCCAACTTTTTCGAGATGATACAGTCAGTTACATTCCATGTTCTAATACAACATTCCAGCACCAAGGGTTGAGTAGACTCCAAGACTCCAATATCTACCTCCTCATGGACCCTATGATGTCAAGGAACTTAAGGAGTCCCGAAGTAGATTTCCCAGTATAGCCTTAACAGTTACAATATAGTATTATAAATATTATAGATTGTATATATATATATATATATATATATATATTAGAATTATATATATTAGAATTTATAATAATTCATTAATTAATTTATAATATTATAAACTAAAATATCATACAATATATAAGATTAAAAACTATAATATTATAAACAATATATAATATTATAAACTGGACTGGACACACAACACAGATGCCCTATACAGGAAGGCTTAGAGCAGGATGTTCTTCCTGAGGAGACTGACGTCGTCTGGTGTCTGCAGCGTGCTCCTCAAGACCTTCTATCCGTCTGTGGTAGCCAGCGCAAATGTGTACGTATATATGTGTATGTGTATATTGTGTATATTGTTTATATTGTGTATATTGTGTGTATTGTGTACATGTGTATATGTGTATATTTATTTATGTAGGTATGGGTATGTATGTATACGTGTGTATGGGAATGTATGGTGACATATGTGCATATGTGATTGCACTGACATATGTGTGTATATATCTTTCCTGTTTCTTTTTTTTTCTTTTTCTCAACACCCGAATTTCTCCTATGGGGATCAATAAAGTATTATCTTATCTTATCTTATCTTATCTTATCTTATCTTATCTTATCTTATCTTATCTTATCTTATCTTATCTTATCTTATCTTATCTTATCTTATCTTATCTTACAATGGGTAGCTCTACACCTTTACCCTAGTTGTTTGAGCTGCTGGCTCTGAGTACTTCCTTTTCTTTTCTTTTCTTTACATCCTTCCTCTATACCATCACCTCACTGCTGATATGTGTTTTGGTAGGGATCGACCAAAAATAATGTTCTGTCATAGAAGTTATCACAACCTCATTGTGGAACATAAACTACCAGTCTAAGTTAGATGACATGTCATACTTACCTACAACTAAAGCTTTTGCGTAGCACAGGCCCAGTCTTGCTCATCAGGGTCGTCACTGTTGGTAGAGCCGATCAGCTTCACTGGGGTTTGCCAATGGCTTTCAGTTGGGCTCCAATGTCATCCTCTAGAGCCCCATCAAGTTCTTGATGAAGGCTCTAAGTGTCCTGCTGATCTTATACAGCTCTAAACACTCTAGTATTCATGGATGTACCATTGGGTCATATGCTTTCTTGTAATCCAGGGAGTGCACAGGTTGGTACATCCAGTCACGCAGTCCTGGGTAATTGTCCTGTCAACAAATAGGTCGTTTTTTGGTCCCCTGGTATCCTTTTCAACTCCATGCAGTGCATTGCTTATGTATCAATATGCCCACTCTTCTTGGCTGCTTTAATGCCAGGCATGTTGTATTTGGGCAAGCTAGTGACCTGCAGTAAGATTGTGTCCTTTTGTGGGTCCTCCATGAAGAGGACTGTACGGCTTTGGGTCAGCCACTCTAGCCGGGTTCCTGATCTCAGCACTTCGTTCATCTGTGCTTCTGTCATTCATGGAGTGCAGTTAGCCTTTGTGGCTAGTAGCTGTAGATCATGTCAGGTCCTGTTGCTGGGGCCACTGGATAATCTTAGTCATGTGCTAACTCTGTTTTCCAGATATTCATTAAATAAAGTTCAGTTTCAGCCTTAGGTGGGTCTATCTTGGTCTTCTTATTAACCTACCATTTAGTGTAGACCTTAGCTGGATTGTTGGAGAACAGTCTTTTTATTGTTGCTATATCTCATAGGTGTCTGCCATGGCTGTGAGCCTTTGCTTGGCAGTCTCCAGTGCTTCTGTAAACACTGTCTATACTATAGATAGAGATAGATAGTATAGTTGTTATACAGGATCATGTCCAACAAGCTGTCCATTATCAAGTGCTAATGGAAGATGGAACCAAAAACATGTGACATGTGTTGACATATCTAATCATGATATGTACTGCTACTGTTACTGATACTGTTATATAAATGACTTAAACTATGGTAGTACATTTTCACCATATTCTCTACCCCTACTGATAGTAATTGACTCATCCTATTCATTCCTGCATCTCAGTCCTGGCTGAAGTGAAATGGATGAAAGCTCTATGATCTCCCTTCTCTCTGGTCACTTACAAGCCTCACTTATCTTTCCCTGAGGGATTTCATTTGCCTTGAGTGCTTTTGAGAGCAGAATAACAGCAGATGAGGTCAAGCAGGATTCTCACAATTTCAAGTCTTTCTTATGTAGAATAATTGCAGTCACACAAAACAAGTAAGACTCTGCTCATATATTACTAATGGTAAAAGCTGGGGCCAATGTTTTTGTTATTAGACATAAGAGAAAAACACAGAGATGGATGCAGATAGCAACATATGTACTATATGAAAACATTAATAATTTTTCTCTGTGAACATGAGTTGTGGTGGCTTCCTGGTGATTGGTTTAAAAGATGGATAGAATGTAGAAGACAGTAAGGTGATGATGAAGATGACAACAACAACAAAGGCACAACAGACTGACATTTTGTCTTCAAGCGATCTCTATTTTGATTAACCCTTCTGCCTACCTCCACATCCCTTTCTACCAACAACCGTGATCTGTTTGCACTTCTGTAGCATTTTGGTTTTAACACCTTGGGGTCTGACACACAGAGGGCAATACACATGTACAAATATGCCCATAACCACATTCAAGGTTCTATATGTGTGCACTCATACATATGCATGGACAACAGAGTATGACCATCGGTTTATAAACTTGTTTTCACCCATGTGGCAAAGTTTGTACTATCTACAAAACACAAGGTAATGCCATCAAATGAGTCATCCCTTTCATCTGCCTCCATTGCTCTCAGTTACTACAGCTTCAACGGCTTGCCTAATGGATTTTCAAACACAACTGCATGATTTCTTTCAAGACTTGACAGGCATTTTCCTTTGTGTCAGAGATGGAGATAAGGTTCTGAGTGGTTTGCTTGCGATGGTGTTGGTGAAAGACTGCATACAGAGAGAAGAAACATTTAACCTGTGCCTGTTTGGATGAGGCCAAATGTGAGACTTCATGCACATTCTAATATTTTGTTCAACAAAAAACAACAGAAACAACTCTAGTTTTGCTGTTATTTCGTACACGTTTTTTTTTTCTTGTCTCGGGTAGTTTGTTTCCTTCCATATCTTCCTAATTTGTAAAAGGTGAATCAGATAGCATCAACAGATCTTATGGTCATAGGATGGTTCTTGTGTCACATTTAATTTTATTTATTTATTTCCATCCATCCATCCATCTTCAGCCGCTTATCCTTGGTCGGGTCACGGGGGCAGCAACCGGAGCAGGGAGGCCCAGACTTTCCTCTCCCCAGCCACATGGTCCAGCTCTTCTGGGGGCACCCCTAGGCGTTCCCAGGCCAGCCTCGAGACGTAGTCTCTCCAGCGTGTCCTGGGTCTTCCCCGTGGTCTCTTCCCAGATGGGCATGCCCGGAATACATACCCTGGGAGGCGTCCAGGAGGCATCCTGACCAGATGCCCGAGCCACCTCATCTGACTCCTCTCTATGTGGAGGAGCAGCGGCTCTACTCCGAGTTCCTCCCGGATGGCCGAACTTCTCACCCCATCTCTAAGGGAGAGTCTGGCCACCCTGCAGAGAAAACTAATTTCTGCCACTTGTATTCACGATCTCGTTCTTTCGGTCACTACCCACAGCTCGTGACCATAGGTGAGGGTAGGAACGTAGATCGACTGGTAAATTGAGAGTTTCGCCTTCTGGCTCAGCTCCCTCTTCACCACGACAGAATGGTACAAAGTCCGCATCACTGCAGACGCTGCACCGATCCGCCTATGGATCTCCCGCTCCATCCTTTCCTCACTCGTGAACAAGACACCGAGATACTTGAACTGCTCCATTTGGGGGAGGACCTCCTGCCCGACCTGGAGTGGGCACTCCACCCGTTTCCGGTTGAGCACCATGGTCTCGGATTTGGAGGTGCTGATCCTCATCCCGGACACTTTTTTATTATTTATTTATTCATTTATTTATTTATTTATTTTCTCATATTATTTGTTTCAGATCAGCAGCAATTAAAGTTTGGTAATTTAGGCAGATTTATAATCCTGATATTATTACAATATCAATATTGCATGAATTGATACATTAGTTGTACCGCACTCAGGGTCATGGGGGGAAGGATGGAGCCAATTTTTGCTATCTTTGGGCATAAGACAGTGTACACCCCATTAACTCGGTAACAATATAGTCTTCATGAACCCATTGCATGAGAACCGTAGCACAGCCAGACAGACACGGGGAGAACATGCAAACTCCAGTCAGAAAGGTGCAGTAGAACTTCAACTTATGAGCGCCCCTAATCACGAACAAATTGGAGCACAATCAGAGTTTTCGATCAAATTTTGAATCGACCTGTGAACCAACCTCAGTGCATGAACACACACACAAACAAACTCACAGGCTTTCCATATAGTGGCATTGTAACGAAGTAGTAGTCATGTGTGGTACTCAGCGTTGTGTACATCGTGCATCATTGTGTCCTCCTGTTAAATCCTCCTGTTAAACTCTTTTGTGCTTTTTTCAGTCAGTTAACCCTCATTATGGCTCCCAAAAAGTTACAGGTGCTAGTGCTAGTGGAATTAAGGAGAAGTTAAGATTACAGTTGATCTGAAGAAAAAAGTAATAGCTAAACATGAGAGTGGTGTTCATACCATCCATACAATCCTAAAGAACAAAGATTCACTAAAGACAGCTGGTTAGGGGTGATTACATTAACGAAGCAAAGGCTCAAGGTTTAGAGGAAATAGAAAATTTATTGTTACTTTGGATTAATGAAAGGTGACTTGCTGGAGGTACTGTTTGTGAGGGTCTCAAGAAGGCTTTACTTTTGCATGCTGATTTAGTGAAAGAAACGCAGAGTGCAAGGATGGCAAAAAGAGAGAGAACATCAGAAACACAGTTATCATCGAGATTATCTTTAATTCCTTTCTGAATTTTTGCCACAAATAAACCCATGAAAAAAGTTTCAAAAGAGTGCAGTATGTTTTGTGAAGCTGGAGAATGGATCAATAGGATTGAGGAGAATGGGATTGATTTCATTGATTTCAATGGGAAAAATTGATTCGGTTCACAAACATTTTCGGTTCGCAAAACAAATTCAATTCATGGACCGAAGTTCAACTGCACTTTGTCAGAATCAAACCAGGCTTGCTGCGAGGTGGATGCACTGACCACTGAATATTCTACTTTTTTGATATTTTAACATAAAAGAAAAAAACTGCATATAATGCCACCTTGCTTATTGAACATATGAAGAAAAAGTAGCAGTATAGCGAGCAATAAATGTTTCATGTTTCATTATCGTACAGTGCATTATGTGAAAAGAACACACACGCAGGCATTGACTGTGAATGCATTGTCATCAAGCCAATACGGCCAGCATCTGATTAGATTTGACAAGCTGGTTTGCTCACTCATGTTGTAACCCGGATGTGACTGACTGTGATTTCAAACTGCCCTCCTTATTCTACATTGGCAGTGTCTCCTAATTAACAACAGAGCACAGACAGCTCTGTGCCACCTCCATTTGGTCCCCACTTGAAATGAGTGCTATGTCCTGAGGGTTCCTGTCAGACCTAATACTCTGTGGATGGTATGACATGTCCCTTCTTATCTCCATTCATGTTCTCTCTCCCTATATCTGTGATGACCATTTTCTTCTAATCATACACAGGAAGAAAACAAATGTGTGTTTTGCTGGAAGGGAGAAACATCTCCTGTATGTGTGGGTTAGATGAGGGAGTGAGAGAAAACAAGGGAGGTTGGGAGAGGGGACCAAATGAGCCAATGAGAGAGGGGGCAAAGAGAAAAAAAGGGGGCAGGGCAAGAGAAGCAGATGTATGTTCAGTCTGTTGTCTTATATGTCTTGCTCTTCTCTGCTTCATTATCTGCATGGCTTGGAGAATAATTGCTTCCTAAAGCAGCACCAGAGCCTTTGGTCTGCCACATTCACACTTATTGCAGCACACAGATCTTCTTCAATATTTATGACACACACACAGTGGGAAAAAAAACTTTGGCTTTTAACATATAAATATATGTGTGTGTGTGTGTGTGTGTGTGTGTGTGTGTGTGTGTGTGTGTGTGTGTGGGGGACTTCCCCCC